>WNWK01011644.1:0-25000 GCA_009830355.1 Cherax destructor | reverse complement strand
TTGCACTAGAGGTGGACCCCATCCTATATTTAAAAAAAAAAAAAAAAAAATATATATATATATATATATATATATATATATATATATATATATATATATATATATATATATATATATATATATATATATATATATATATATATATATATATATATATACATATATATATATATATATATATATATATATATATATATATTATAGTAACATATATATATATATATACAGTAGTTTGTTGACTAGTATTGGTCGATAAAATACTGTTGGTAGACTCAGATAGTACATGTTTATAGAGTGATAAAAATTCACACTCCAGACAACATATTCACCAATATTCAAAACCTAAACTTACTCACCATACAGACATCCATACTTTTACTGTGCCTATTACATACATAGAACACTCTATGCAGATATTAACCCACCACTCAAACTTCTCCTTACTAATTTTAACAGGACACATGACCATAACACTAGACACAGATCACTCCTCGATGTTCCCGTGTCCACCTAACACTATGTAAAAACTCAATGCACATAAAAGGCACGAAAATTTGGAATTCATTACCTGTCATTGCCAAAGAAACCCTGCCTGTACCCCAATTCAAAACGATGCTAAAAAACCACCTTCTCACCCAAAGATAATTGCTCCATATCAACCATTCCCAGCAAAGTAGAATAATCACTTAACGTAAAACCTGACTTTAAAGTCAATGTAATGTATGAATGAACGATTGAATGAATGAATGTAAAACCTGTTATGAATAATACTTACTTAGCTAATTATTCCCAACACTTATATTATAATGACCACGTAAACTAACTGCAATGCAATTATGTTTTAAATTGTTTTAAATTGTTATCTCACTCAATTAGTTGCATTGCTGCAATAAATTGCTACAATTAATTGATATGTTTAACTTATATTCAAACTTTAAAACTTGATAAGCAACTTTACTTATTTTATAAATTATCAACCATAACTTTTTATTATTTTATTATTACTATTGCTTTAATTTGTTTAATCTGATTTAATTAATTTTATAATGAAGACAAAAGTACAAAACTATGTTCAAATTTCATAGCTTAAATACTCACCTTTACTCATTGTATACTATCTACAATAATTCTTACAATCTAGTTTTAAGTTAATTTTAAGTCTGCCCAAAATGCCCTGCATACTAGGGACTTTTGGCATGTACACCTCATGTAATCTCAATAACCAAATGTAATTCTTTGTATCATGTCCAAATAAAAATTATTATTATTATTATTATTATTATTATTATTATTATTATAGAGGGGCCACAGATATATCACATCACTTTTTAGTTGTAGCTACAGTGAGAGTAAAAGCCCATTGTTTCCGGCATTTTAGTTGACTTTTACAACACGCATGGCGTACGGAGGAAAGATTCTTATTCCACTTCCCCATGGATATGAAAGAGAAAAGCAATAAGAACAAGAACTATTAAGATAAAATCAAAGAAAACTCAGATGAGTGTGTATACATAAACGTGTACATGTTTGCGTAGTGTGACCTAAGTGTAAGTAGAAGTAGCAAGACGTACCTGAAATCTTGCATGTTTATAAGACAGAAAAAAGACACCAGCAATCCTACCATCATGTAAAACAGTTTCAGGTTTCTGTTTCACAGTCACCTGGCAGGATGGTAGTACCTCCCTGGGTGGTACAAACCTGGTAATCCTGTTAGACCAATTATTAGCTCCATAGGTTCAGTTTCTTATAAACTTTCTAAATGGCTTGTTGATATTTTGAGCCCAATTGTTGGAAAAATTTCTAATTTTAATGTTAAAAACAACTTAGATTTAGTTGATAAATTAAGCACTTTGACTGATTTAAATGATTTCAATATGGTTAGTTTTGATGTTACCTCCTTGTTTACAAAAGTTCCAGTTGATGATTTACTAAAGTTCTTATCTGAAGAACTGGTTAATTACGATTTACCATTGCCAGTTCCTACTATCATTAAACTCATTAAACTTTGTATTGTTGATGCAAAATTTGTATTTAATGATGAGTTTTACACTAGAAGTTTGGTATGGCAATGGGAAATCCTCTTTCACCTGTTCTTAGTAATTTATATATGGAATTTTCGAAACAAGATTGCTTAACTCAATCCTTCCCAATAGAGCTAAGTGGTATAGATATGTTGATGACATTTTGTGCCTTATGCCTAAGAATGTAGACATAAACCATTTCCTTGTTAAATTAAATAGCTTAGCTCATTCTATAAATTTTACTGTTGAATTTGAAGTAAATAACTCATTGCCCTTCCTAGATGTTTTTATTATTAAGGGTAACATTGATTTTAAATTTAAAATTTACAGAAAACCTACAAATAATTGTTCCTATGTACACTATTACTCTTCACATCAAGATAGAGTTAAAGTGTCGGTTTTCTCTTCTATGTTTTTGAGAGCTTTACGCATTTGTAGTCCAGAGTTCATAGATGAAGAAATCTCTAAAATTTATGAAATAGCTAATGATTTAAAATACCCAAGAAACATAATTGATAAATCTTTTAAAATAGCTAGAAATACTTTACAATCCAAAAAGGGACAACCAACCTTATTCAACCAAAATATGTTGGTTCTCCTACCATGAAAACTTGGTTGATATGCCTTCTTTTCTTAAGAATTTTAATATCAAAGTTGTATTTAAAAATCTTGATACAGTAAAAGACTTTTGATAAAAAATTTCCCAAAATGCTGACGGATGTGTCTATAAGATTCCCTGTAAAATATGCGATAAAGTTTATTATGGTCAAACTGGTAAAAGTCTTGAACTAAGATTAAAACAACATAAATATAGCATTAGAACTGGACAAGATTCTAATGCTCTATTTATTCATGTGAGAGATTTTAACCATCCAATTGATTTTCAAAATGCTGAGAAGGTTGTATCAAGCAAGTCCATGGTTGAGAGGAATATAATAGAATCATGTTTCATTAAAAGCAGTTTTGAAAATAATATGAATATTTCTTTTGGTTTATATAAATTGGATTCATTTATAATTAATAAAATTTGGGAAGAATTTAATGATAAATTAGACTAATCTTAATTCTTGGGAAGAGTTTCAGGTCCTTTCTTATGTTCCTCTTCACAGAGTCGTGAGATGTTACGCTACTGTGAGGTGTTGTCTTTGTTAGTGTGATGTGACTGTGAGGTGTATTCTGCCCCTTTATAAGCCTTCTTCTCACGTTTCCTTTTATAGTTCCTTGATAATGTGAGTAGTCACGAAAGCGCTTGGAATTCTTCTATTTTTCATAGTGGTTGTCTTGCATATATATATATATATATGAGCATTGATAACCCATTCACACCATATAAGAGTGTTGGTACACTATACTTTCGTCACATTCCTTCTATATATATCCTATATATATATATATATATATATATATATATATATATATATATATATATATATATATATATATATATATATATATCCATGGAGGCAGAGAAGGGAATGTACGAAAGTATAGTGGTACCAACACTCTTATATGGGTGTGAAGCATGGGTTGCAAATGCTGCAGCGAGGAGGAGGCTGGAGGCAGTGGAGATGTCCTGTCTAAGGGCAATGTGGTAAATATTATGCAGAAAATTCGGAATGTGGAAATTAGGAGAAGGTGTGGAGTTACTAAAAGTATTTGTCAGAGGGCTGAAGAGGGGTTGTTGAGGTGGTTTGGTCATTTAGAGAGAATGGATCAAAGTAGAATGACTTGGAGAGCGTATAAATCTGTAGGGGAAGGAAGGCAGGGTAGGGGTCGTCCTAGAAAAGGTTGGAGGGAAGGGGTAAAGGAGGTTTTGTGGGCGAGGGGTTTGGACTTCCAGCAAGCATGTGTGAGCCTGTTAGATAGGAGTGAATGGAGACGAATGGTTTTTGGGACATGACGATCTGTTGGAGTGTGAGCAGGGTAACATTTTGTGAAGGGATTCAGGGAAACCAGTTAATTGATTTAGTTGGACTTGAGTCCTGGAAATGGGAAGTACAATGCCTGCACTTTAAAGGAGGGGTCTGGGATAGTGACAGCTGGGAGGGACTTTTCTCAGCTGTCGTATCTGAGCTCCTCTGCAAAGACAGTGATTATGTATGAGTGTGGTGAAAGTGTTGAATGATGATGAAAGTATTTTCTTTTGGGGATTTTCTTTCTTTGGGTCACCCTGCCTCGGTGGGAGACGGCCGACTTGTTGAAAAAAAAAAAAAAAAAATATATATATATATATATTCATAAAATAATGTTTTCTAAAAAAAAAAAAAATTAGTTATTTTTGAGAGGTTAGAGTGAGACATTAAGATGACTAAGGTAGTACAGGCACTTTTAGGAACTATTTATTTAGCAATTCATTATTATAACTACTATCTTGGAAGGATTGATAAATGAAACACTTAGGTATCTTTATTCTGGATGTTTTTTCGTCAGCCAGTGGCATCTTCAGTCCAATGAAAGGTGGAAGATGAAGAGGAGTTTGAGGTAATCAGTCCCTCGGCTTGAAATCAGCGTGTTCAATCCATCAGTCTTGGTGGATTGAAGACATCGACTTCAGGTTGAGGGACTGATTAACTCAAACTGATTACTTCATATTTCACTTTTCTCTGCACTGGACTGAAGAAACCACTGGACTGGAGAAGCCAATGGCGGGCGAAACGTTTCCTCAATACCCAAATGTTGCACAAGTGTCTCATTTATCACTTTGTGGGCTTTGTAAACTACATATTGAACTATTTTGGTCAGGCAAGACTCTACCCTGCCTCTCTCTCTCTCTCTCCACCACAGACTAGCATCCCTAACCTCACTCCACCACAGGCTAGCATCCCTAACCTCACTCTCCACCACAGGCTAGCATCCCTAACCTCACTCTCCACCACAGACTAGCATCCCTAACCTCACTCCACCACAGACTAGCATCCCTAACCTCACTCTCCACCACAGGCAAGCATCCTTAACCTCACTCTCCACCACAGGCAAGCATCCTTAACCTCACTCTCCACCACAGGCAAGCATCCTTAACCTCAGTCTCCACCACAGGCAAGCATCCTTAACCTCAGTCTCCACCACAGGCAAGCATCCTTAACCTCACTCTCCACCACAGGCTAGCATCCCTAACCTCACTCTCCACCATAGGCAAGCATCCCTAACCTCAGTCTCCACCACAGGCAAGCATCCTTAACCTCACTCTCCACCACAGGCAAGCATCTTTAACCTCAGTCTCCACCACAGGCAAGCATCCTTAACCTCAGTCTCCACCACAGGCAATCTTCCCTAACCTCACTCTCCACCATAGGCAAGCATCCTTAACCTCAGTCTCCACCACAGGCTAGCATCCCTAACCTCAGTCTCTATCACAGGCTAGCATCCCTAACCTCAGTCTCCACCACAGGCAAGCCTCCTTAACCTCACTCTCCACCACAGGCAAGCCTCCTTAACCTCACTATCCACCACAGGCAAGCTTCCCTAACCTCACTCCACCACAGGCTAGCATCCCTAACATCACTCCCCACCACAGGCAAGCATCCCTAACCTCACTCTCCACCTCAGGCTAGCATCCCTAGCCTTAGTCTCCACCACAGGCTAGCATCCTAACCTCACTCCCCACCACAGGCTAGCATCCTTAACCTCACTCTCCACCACAGGCAAGCATCCCTAAACTTAGTCTCCACCACAGGCTAGCATCCTAACCTCACTCTCCACCACAGGCTAGCATCCTTAACCTCACTCTCCACCACTGGCTAGCATCCCTAACCTTAGTCTCCACCACAGGCTAGCATCCTAACCTCACTCTCCACCACAGGCAAGCATCCCTAACCTTATTCTCTACCACAGGCAAGCATCCTTAACCTTAGTCTCCACCACAGGCAATCATCTTTAACTTCAGTTTCCACCACAGGCAAGCTTCCCTAACCTTTGTCTCCACCACAGGCTAGCATCCCTAATGTCAGTCTCCACCACAGGCTAGCATCCCTAACCTCAGTCTCCACCACATGCTAGCATCCTTAACCTTAGTCTCCACCACAGGCTAGCATCCTTAACCTCACTCTCCACCACAGGCAAGCTTCTCTAACCTTAGTCTCCACCACAGGCAAGCATCCCTAACTTTAGTCTCCATCACAGACAGGCATCCTTAACCTCAGTCTCCACCACAGGCAAGCATCCTTAACCTCAGTCTCCACCACAGGCAAGCATCCCTAACCTCAATCTCCACCACAGGCAAGCATCCTTAACCTCACTCTCCACCACTGGCAAGCATCCCTAACCTCACTCTCCACCACAGGCAAGCATCCCTAACCTCAGTCTCCACCACAGGTAAGCATTCTTAACCTCACTCTCCACCACAAGCTAGCATCCCTAACCTTACTCTCCACCACAGGCAAGCATCCCTAACCTCAATCTCCACCACAGGCAAGCATCCTTAACCTCACTCTCCACCACAGGCAAGCATCCCTAACCTCACTCTTCACCACAGGCAAGCATCCCTACCCTCAGTCTCCACCACAGGCAAGCATCCCTAACCTCACTCTCCACCACAGGCAAGCATCCCTAACCTCACTCTCCACCACAGGCAAGCATCCCTAACCTCACTCTCCACCACAGGCAAGCATCCCTAACCTCAGTCTCCACCACAGGCAAACATCCCTAACCTCAGTCTCCACCACAGGCAAGCATCCTAACCTCAGTCTCCACCACAGGCAAGCATCCCTAACCTCAGTCTCCACCACAGGCAAGCATCCCTAACCTGAGTCTCCACCACAGGCAAGCATCCCTAACCTCAGTCTCCACCACAGGCAAACATCCCTAACCTCAGTCTCCACCACAGGCAAACATCCCTAACCTCAGTCTCCACCACAGGCAAGCATCGGTGCTAGCAGTGGCAGCAACAGCAGCAGCTGTGGTGGTGATCCTCGTAGAGATCTTCACTGGCCAGGATTCCATCCCTGATCAACCCAGGTATCCCAACCCCACCGTCTCCTCCTTCTCGCTGGGGTTCGGTTCCATTCTCTTTGCCTTCGGAGGAGCAGCAGTCTTCCCAACCATCCAGAACGACATGAAGAACAGGTCCCTCTTCTGGAAGAGCATTTGTTTTGGATTTGCTGGTGAGTAGCCTTTCAGAGAAGGGAACATTACTATGACCGAAATGCATTGCATGCTAGTTGTTTTGCTTTGTGCCTTGTTTAATATTTTTATTATGCACCCTATACCCATCTTTATTTACTACCAGTACGTGTACAAGGTATACAGACCATAGCTGACATCAATGACATACTACTAGTATATAGAAAGCCGCTTGTTATGCTGAGCATTTCCCGCAAATTAGGTCAGTTTTGTCCCAGGATGGGACCCACACCAGTCCACTAACACCCAGGTATCTATTTTAAACTGATGGGTGAACAGGGACAGGGACCGCAGGTGTCTTATGGAAACACGTCCCTAATGTTTTCTAGCCGTACCGGAGGAGATTCGATCTCCGGACCTCAGAGTGTAAGCTGAGTTGCTCTAGCGATCGAGCTTCGGGACATCTTATCTACCTGGAGTTCATTGCCTTTGTAACTTGTTCAGCTATCAGAAGTTTGGGGCCCAGTCCATGGACCCATTATGTACTTCTTTTGTGCCTAACAATGTTTTATTACATGTAAACATTATTTTACACCGCATGAAGACATAGAATTGTATTGTATTTGTGCTTGTCTGTTTCTACAGTCTAACTCACTTATCCACTTCACGTGTTCACTTCTCTTCATCGTTGATGAAAATTAGACTCGTATCTTTAATGTAGACGTTTCGCCATCCAGTGGCTTTATCAATACAAATTCTAGGATATAATTTGAAGACAGTAGAACTATATACAAAAGATGAATTAATCAGTCCCTCAGCCTTGGAGTTGGTGTGAAGAGCACCGTTGTCGTGAAGAATCTGGAGCCTGGCTGGCTGGCTAGGGTTTGTTTTTTTGTTTTTTAGGGGGACCTGCCTAGTGTAGATCAGTTGGCCTTCTGCGATGTTACTCCTCTCTTGTGATGTTATGAGTGAGAGGGGTTGGATTTAAGCGGGATTTGCACATTGGTTGGGGAAAGGATTGTCGGGGTTTATTGCTTGGGTAGCACTGAGAATGGGTTGTGCATATATTTTTGTTAGTGGGTTAGTTTCGACGTAGACCTGAAAAGTATGGGTCACTGTCCCTGTTGCAGTGTTTCTCTTTTCTTATTTACAATGTTACACTGTAATGAGTTCTGTCACTAGTTGATGTTTCTACAATGTAACTCACTTATCCACTTCACGTGCATTCAGTTCTGTCAGTCGATGTTTCTTCAGTCTAGTTCACTTGTGACTTTGTTAATGCGGTCCAAGTCGGACCGAAACGTCGTCATAAGGAAGTTTTTTCAGTTACATAGATTATAATCTATGTAACATATGCTGCTATGTATGATAATTATCATACGTAGCAGCATGTGTAGAGAACCTAGGATAACCCCCCAAAAAAGTCAGACAATACCTGGCGTATACCTAGAGAGAGTTCCAGGGGTCAACGCCCCTACGGCCCGGTCTGTGACCAGGCCTCATGTTGAATCAGAGCCTGATCAACCAGGCTGTTACTGCTGGCCGCACGCAGTCCAACGTAAGAACCACAGCCTGGTTGGTCAGGTACCGACTTTAGGTGCCTGTCCAGTGCCTGCTTGAAGACAGCCAGGGGTTTGTTGGTAATCCCCCTGATGTATGCTGGGAGGCAGTTGAACAGTCTTGGGCCCCTGACACTTATTGTGTTGTCTCTCAACGTGCTAGTGGCACCCCTGCTTTTCATTGGGGGGATGTTACATCGCCTGCCGAGTCTTTTGCTTTCGTAGGGAGTGACTCTCGTGTGCAAGTTTGGTACTAATCCCTCGAGAATTTTCCACGTGTATATAATAATGTATCTCTCCCGCCTGTGTTCTAGAGAGTACAGGTTTAGGAACTTCAAGCATTCCCATTAATTGAGGTGGTTTATCGCAGTTATGCGTGCCGTGAAGGTTCTCTGCACATTTTCTAGGTCAACAATTTCACCTGCCTTGAAAGGTGCAGTTAGTGTGCAGCAATATTCCAGCCTAGATAGAACAAGCGATCTGAAAAGTGTCAACATGTGCTTGGTATCCCTGGTTTTGAAGGTTCTCATTATCCATCCTGTCATTTTCCTAGCAGAAGCGATTGCTACGGTGTTATGGTCCTTGAAGGTGAGATCCTCTGACATGATCACTCCCAGGTCTTTGACATTAGTTTTTCGCTCTATTGCGTGGTTGGAATTTGTTTTGTACTCCGATGAGATTTTAATTTCTTCACGTTTTCCATATCTGAGTAATTGAAATTTCTCATCATTGAACTTCATATTGTTTTCTGCAGCTCATTTAAAGATTTGGTTTATGCCTGCTTGGAGTCTTGCAGTGTCTTCAACGGTGGACACTGTCATACAGATTCGGGTGTCATCTGCAAAGGAAGACACGGCACTGTGGCTTATATCCCTGTCTATGTCCGATATGAGGATGAGGAACAGGATGGGAGCGAGTACTGTGCCTTGTGGAACAGAGCTTTTCACTGTAGCCGTCTCAGACTTTACTCTGTTGACTACTACTCTTTGTGTTCTACTTGTTAGGAAATTATAGATCCATCTACCAACTTTTCCTATTATTCCTTTATGACGCATTTTGTGTGCTATTACACCATGGTCACACTTGTCAAAGGCTTTTGCAAAGTCTGTGTATATAACATCTTCATTCTGTTTGTCTTCTAGAGCATCCAGAACCTTGTCGTAGTGGTCGAGTAGTTGGGACAGACAGGAGCGGCCTGCTCTAAACCCATGCTGCCCTGGGTTGTGTAATTGATGGGTATCTAGATGAGTGGCGATCTTGCTTCTTAGAACCCTTTCAAAGATTTTTATGATATGGGACGTTAGCGCTATTGGTCTGTAGTTCTTTGCTATTGCTTTACTGCCCCCTTTGTGGAGTGGTGCTATGTCTGTTGTTTTTAGTAGCTGCGGGACGACCCGTGTCCATGCTCCCTCTCCATAGGATGTTAAAAGCGTGTGATAGGGGGTTCTTGCAGTTCTTGATGAACACGGAGTTCCATGAGTCAGGGCCTGGAGCGGAGTGCATGGGCATGTCATTTATTGCCTTTTCGAAGTCATTTGGCGTCAGGGTAATGTCAGATAGGCTTGCGTCTGCCAAGTTCTGTGGCACTCTCATAAAAAAATAATTTAGGTCTTCGACTTTGTCTGGTTAGCGGCTCGCTAAAAACTGAGTCATACTGGGACTTTAGTAACTCACTCATTTCCTTGCTGTCATCTGTGTAAGACCCATCTCGTTTAAGTAGGGGCCCAATACTGGATGTTGTTCTCGAATTTGATTTGGCATAAGAAAAGAAATACTTTGGGTTTCTTTCAATTTCATTTATGGCTTTTAGTTCTTCCCGCGTTTCTTGAGTCCTGTAAGATTCCTTTAGTTTTAATTCGATGTTTGCTATTTCTCTGACCAGTGCCTCCCTACGTATTTCAGATATATTGGATTCTTGTAGTCGCTCCGTTATTCTTTGCCTTCGCCTGTATAAGGAGAGCCTCTCTCTTTCTAGTTTACATCTTCTCCTTCTTTTCCTTAAGGGAATTTGCCTTGAGCAAACCTCAAGTGCCACAGAGTTAATTTGTTCTAGACATAGGTTAGGATCCGTGATGCTTAGGCTATCTTCCCAGATTATATTATTTAGGACTTGGTTTACTTGGTCCCACCTTATGTTTTTGTTATTGAAGTTGAATTTGGAGAAGGCTCCCTGGCGGCTGATCACATTTTGTCGATCTGGGGCTCCCCTCATACATGTCTGGACCTCTATTATGTTGTGATCTTGAGTATATTGTTTTTGATATGATGACATTTCGTATCAGATCATCATTGTTGGTGAAGATGAGGTCCAGCGTATTCTCTAATCTTGTAGGCTCTACTATTTGCTGGTTTAAGGTGAATTTGGTGCAGAGATTTAAAAGCTCGTGTGTGTGCGAGTTTTCATCTGAGCTGCCTCCTGGTGTTATCTCTGCTACCACATTGTTTGCAATATTCCTCCATTTTAGGTGCCTGTTACGGGACCCACCCTTACCCATCATTATATACTTGAGCATACGGCAGTAGAAAATGTCTCTTTATCATTATTATGAGAATAAGCGTTATATTGGCAAGTGGTATGTCTCCTGTACATCTAGGTAGGGTTTTATGTGACGTATAGTTAACTATCCATCCGCTCGTTAACAGGTCAGGAATTCCCGCCTTACCACGTCATCGTACCCAATGAGGGGGGCCACCTGCTACACAGCAGTCAGTATCTATTCAGTGAGTCAGACCGAGAGACCGAGAGAGTATTCTGTAGTCAACGAATCAGCAAGCAGTGATCTGTCGGTGATCAGTCAGATGTCATTCAGTCATCATCGAGTCAACAGTCAGTGATCAGTCAATGATCCGTCAGTGAGCATTCAGTCCTCAGTGAGACTTTCATGGTGAGAACTGTCCTCTCACTTTTCCTGAGAAGCACCTTGGATTTATTCTTCTGACCTTTGTGAGGTTCCTGTGTGAGCCTCCAGCACCTTGAGTGGTGTTTGTCTAAGTCGCGGCTCAAAGCAAGTGAGTGCGCTGTAGTAAGTGAGACGCTGAGGTTCGTCTCTGTTGCCGCTCAAAGCAAGTGAGTGTGCTGTAGTAAGTGAGACGCTGAGGTTCGTCTCTGTTGCCGCTCAAAGCAAGTGAGTGTGCTGTAGTAAGTGAGACTTGAAGTTGTCTCTGGCCATCAAAGCAAGGTGAGTGTGTGCAGTAAGTGAGACTTGAATTGTCTCTGTTGCGCTCACACAAGAGTGTTGCAGTAGTAGAAGACTTTGGTTGTCTCTATGCGCTCAAAGCAAGATGAGTGTGTCGGTAGTAGTGAGACTGAGGTTGTCTCTGTTGCCGCTAAGAGCAGTGTGTGCGTAATGTGAGACGCTGAGGTTCGTCTCTGTTTGCTAAGAAATGATTTGCGCTGTCTTAAGGAGACGCGTGGTTCGTCCTTGGCCGCTGAAAGCAAGTGAGTGCTGTCGTAAGTGAGACTTTGGAATATGTCTCTAATGGCGCTCATAGCAAGAGTGAGTGTTGTGCAGTTGTTGAGACTTTGGAATATGTCTCTAATGGCGCTCACATCAAGAGTGTTGCAACTGTGAAGACTTTGGAATATGTCTCTAATGGCGCTCATAGCAAGAGTGAGTGTTGTGCGGTTGTGGAGACTTTGGAATATGTCTCTAGTGGTGCTCGTAGTAAGAGCGTGTGTTTGCCGTATTGCAGACGCTAGAGTTTTCCTCTAGATTTGGTAGAAATGAGTTTGAGCGACAGTCTTAAAAGACGACCGTGTGTATATCCTTGGAAACAGATTCATTGGAAAACTTCTTTAAGTACGAAAACATTTCTATTCCATTTATTGCTCTGAAAGTGGTTACTAATTAAGAGTTGTGAATAGTCTACGTTCTAGATACATTACGGTGATAATGGATTAACAAATAAGTGTTATGCTTTCGACTCAGTGTGAAGAGTCAAGTAATATGTTAAGTGAATAGAACGTCTTGCAATTTTAGAGCCATTTAGTGTAATAGATGAGAAAGAAGATCGAATGTTGCACCCTTCATTAATAAGTGAACTTAAGATAATCTTGTCGGTAAATATTGTTTCATGATGACATCATTTTAAATATTTTATATAAAGCTTTCTACGGATTATTAAGTTAATAAAAACCAGAAAGAGTTATTGTGATTATTTCGTTCCTCTTGATCCCTTTTCATTTCTTTTGTAACTTGATGTTAAAGTCTTGTTACATTGTTACTGGCCTGGGCGGAACAGGCCCTAGAAAGGCCCAGGTTTGTAACAGTGCCTTAGGTTGAAATCCCCCAGGAGCAAGATGTTGGGGGCAGGAGCTGGAAGATTTTCCAGACAGTGGTCAATTTTCAGAAGCTGTTCCTGGAATTGTAGGAACGTTGCATCCGGAGGCTTGTATACAACTACGATGACCAGGTTTTATTTCCATTGGGGTCCTTTTATTACCTTTTATTATACTATAAAGGATATAATATCTTATTATACTATAAAGGAGATAATATATTATTATGCTATAAAGGAGATATACTAGGAAGCGTCTCTCTCCTATGTTCGGGTTATTTATGTATTATCCCAGTTACGGTATTGTGCCATTGTTTTTTTATCCATAGCAGTAACAGCCTGGTTGATCAGACCCTGATCCTCCACGAGGCCTGGTCTCAGACCGAGCCGCGGGAGCATTGACCCCCGAGACCCTCCCCAGGTATATATCCCCCTGCACTACCGTCCACAGGATGGATACGAGGTGCACAATAAACTAGCCACTTCGGTGGCAAAATCTAATCTCAAGCAGGTTCTTCTTACGTTCCTACACCTGCAGGTATACTGACAATGTACGTGCCGGTGGCGCTGTCTGGCTACATTATGTACGGTGACCAGGTGAAGAGCAACATCCTGCTGACTGTGGACTCCAGTGTGGCTGTCACCGTCGCTATTGCTTTGCAGATCGTCAACTTAGTGTGCACCTTCATTATCAGTTCCAACCCCGTCTCCCAGTCCATCGAAGAGGTTCTCCATATTCCACACAGTGAGTGCTATTAATTGAAACTTTGTTTACAATTGAAACTTTGTTTACACTGAATTTCTTTACGTTGACACAAATACCGGAGTTATCCCTGGATGAATAGTTAGTGCTCCTAGTTAATGGTACTAATTAATGGGGGCATGGGATTCGATCTCTGAATAATTTAAAAAAAGGTGTTGGTATATAAGAATAATCTATCAGTCGTTGTGTTGCTATCCATAATGTAAAGTAAAACCAAACTACTGACATCTTTTGAATTATTATTGGTACCTGATAGAACTGGTGATAATGGTGATAATTTCCAGAGTCTGGTGAAGGAGGTATGGACATATATTGGGCAATTCATTGGGTGTCTGTAATGGTAAAAAGGTTAAGAACACCTGATCTGGGCCATTAAGAGATAATGGTAGAATTACCCACAAAATGGACGCAACTAATGTGACAATTTCTTACGGCAACGTTTCGCTCTCTAGGAGCTTTGTCAAGACGTTACGGTTTCACAAATCTCTCGGAGAGCGAAAAATTGCCACAGTAAAATGTCACATTATTTGCATCTGTGTCCATTTACTTAACGTTATGAGATAAAACATTTCCTATCATCCTCACAGACTTCAACTGGAAGCGGTGTGTTGCCAGATCTGTCATAGTGTTTCTGCAGATGTTGATCTGTTTGGCCATTCCTGACTTCGGTCTGATCCTCAACCTGATTGGTGGTTCCCTGATTACCCTCTGTACCTTCGTACTTCCTCCACTCATGTACATGCGACTGATAGATGATCACAGTGGACCCTGGAAACATAGGTAGGTGGAGGACCAGCTTGGAATGTATTGGTCTGGTACTGTCTCTCTGTCTCACTCTCCCTGTCAGTGTCTGTCTCACCCTGTCTGTCACTATCTCACTCCCTGTCAGTGTCTGTCCCACACTGTCACTGTAACTGTCTCACACTCTGGATACACAGGCAGTTGGACAACACTTCTGAACTAATATTGAAGTCCACGACTCATAAAAACACGTACAATTTACATATTTAATACGTGGATATATTTTGAACTATCGTATTGTGCTTGTTATGTCTTGACTACAAGTTACTAATAGTTACACTTGGCACAGGACAATGCCCAAGTGGGAGAGGATCTTCCTGGTGGAGATCATGATAGTGGGAGTGATCGGTGGAGTGTGTTCCACCATAACTGCCATTTACGAGATCATACAGGCTTCATTCCAAGAGTCTTGTTTCACAACCTTCAACGACTGTACCCAGTGAACCAGTTGTCTGTCTTCAACCTTCAACGACTGTACCCAGTGAACCAGGTGTCTTCAACCTTCAACGACTGTACTAAGTGAACCAGTTGTGTCTTCAACCTTCAACGACTGTACCCAGTGAACCAGTTGTATCTTCAACCTTCAACGACTGTACCCAGTGAACCAATTATCTATCTTCAACCTTCAACGACTGTACCGAGTGAACCAATTATCTATCTTCAACCTCCTGAGTCCACCCAATAACGTCTTCCCTTAGGTCAGGTGTTGTTGACATTTTTAAGATTATAGAGACCCAATGAAGTGCCCAATATGTGTCCATACCTCCTTCACCAGACTGTGGAAATTATCACCATCACAACCAGTCTTATTAGGTACCAATATGACTCCAAAAGATGTCAATATCTTGGTTTTACTTTATATATAGCTAGCAACACAACACTGATAGGTTATTCTATAACAACTTTTTTAAATTCTTCAGAGACAGAGTCCCATACTCCTATTATTTGGTTCACATACCCCCATTTAGTTCCCATACCCCCATTATTTGGTTTGGGGGTATCCATACCTCTTTGGGGTATGGATACACCCCTAGCTTAGCTTAACATTAATTCCTTCCATTGTGTCAAGCGCTACACACTGCATAGCTCCTGACGACGCGTGAAAGATCTTGAGTTAAATATTCCCATCCCCACGTGGCTTGTGACCGCTACTAACTTACTCCTCATAACTATAATCATTTTCTGACTAACTAATGGCGTTTTCGAATGTTTTAGATAGTTATTATTGTTTAGTAGTTCTTATATTACAATTGTTGTCAACACGTAGACCACCTGGAGACCCATGGTTTATTCTTAGTGGACCATGAACCCCTTGCTGCATTGCAATTTCATGTTTGAAACACAGGTCACCTCAGATGATGTGGTAGACCATGTACCAGCATCAAGGTATCCCCTGGAGGGATACTACAAGCAACAGGGATTAACAGTAGCATTTATAGATCTGATGTATGTAGGGAAAATTCGTAAGTAGACTTGTTAGTGTACTAGTTCAGTAGACTGTTAGTATCTTAGACAAGTAAACTTAATGTTAGTATCTTAGACAAGTAGACTTACTGTTAGTGTCGTAGTTTGACTTAGGTTTACAGCTAGTTGTTGAGTGTGTGCCAGAGGGCGATGTTTCGCTCATCAGGAAACAGGGAAATAATTCCTGATACAAGCAAGTGTCGTGTTATAAACCACTGACCCACCGCAGCTAGTCTGACGGGCGAAACATCGCCATGCATGTGGATAATGGCAAAAAAAGCATTAATGTATATGACCTTTCGATCATAGTGTGTATATATATATGTATATAATTGTGTGAATAATAAACGGTTTAAAAAACTTGATAATAGACGCTTGTACAACATTGGGTATGTTTATTGTGGAAACGACGACCACAACCATAACAAGGCTGGAAAAATGGTACGGTGGTACCG
Organism: Cherax destructor; assembly: GCA_009830355.1. NCBI lineage: Eukaryota > Metazoa > Arthropoda > Malacostraca > Decapoda > Parastacidae > Cherax > Cherax destructor. The sequence goes on along the minus strand of WNWK01011644.1, from coordinate 8,601 downwards.
ACTAGATGTGGAAAAAGACATTTATGTACAGTTGTGGACATTTATAAGAGAATATGTTTCGCCACGAGTGGCTTCTTCAGGGTTTAGAGACCCGAGAGGTTGATGAATTAACACACTGGTGCTACACGTGGGTATCTATTGTGGAAACGTTTCGCTAACCAGTGGCTTACTCAGTCCTATACAGATAAGTATGCTTGAAGATCAGGAGTTTGAGGTAAATCAGTCCCGACATGTTGCCGGTTGGGACCGGCCTTGAGTGCATGGATGCCCTGGCATCTGTGCACTGTATGGATGCCCTGGCATCTATGCACTGGTGCTCTGCCTGTCGAAGGTTGATGTGGAATCGTGGACAGTGGCTGCATGTCATGTGGCTGTCTTAGCGGCCTCATCTGCTGCGTCATTGCTTGGAATGCCGACATGGCTCTGGGATCCAGTTGATTGTAGCACGCCGTCCTTGCTTGTCGAGTGTCTGAAGAGTCCTCCCTCTTGAAGTGATCACAAGTAGGCTGTCCCTTGGCTCGTTGTGCTTGTATCGCTGACTTCAACATGACTGATTGGTGTTCCTGGATCGCATGCTGCACCGCCTGCTGGAGGGCGTACCTGGAGTTTACCTGGAGAGGTTTCGGGGGTCAACGCCCTCGCGGCTCGGTCTGAGACCAGGCCTCATGGTGGATCTGGGTCTGATCAACCAGGGTGTTACTGCCGGCCGCACGCAAACTGACGTACGAACCACAGCCTGGTTGGTCAGGTACTGACTTTAGGTGCCTGTCCAGTGCCTTCTTGAAGACAGGCAGGGGTCTATTGGTAATCCCCTTAATGTATCCTGGGAAGCAGTTGAACAGTCTTGGGCCTCGGACACTTCAGGGATTCTCAACTTGGTGTATTTCTCCATTTTCTCCCTTACTTCCATACAAACAAATTATTGCCATCATAAAGGGACAGAAAAACAAGGTCAGAAAAAAATAAATCAGGCTTTGTACAAAAATATTTACCCCTTGCCATGCAATTTTTCACCCCAAGGGGTAAATTTACCCCTGGTTGAGAATCACTGCGTAGAGCTTTGTTTGCAGAATTGTACAGTAGTCGGGGAGTCGTCACCCTGAAGCCAGCCCTTCGTGAAACATCCCAGCTGTCGTGCGGTCAGCCTCTGGGCCCTTGGAGCCATCGATATAGTAGACTGCGCATCCTGGACTTTCGGCGATGGTTATGCTAGCAGTGACATATCATTGGAGGGTGTCATATTGCTGACTGGCAAGTCAGCAATATGACACCACTCCAAGGGAGGTGGAACGACGTAGCCTTCTGCAGGCCGGTCGCACCCTTTTTCTCCCGAGAAGCGGCATGGGCAACAGTCTCTTCTGACGTCAGCAAGGGTCCAGGTCCACCGACGCTCAGGAAAGACCTCTGTACTCACCTAATTGTACTCACCTAATTGTGGTTGCAGGGGTCGAGACTCAGCTCCTGGCCCCGCCTCTTCGCTGTCCGCTACTGGGTCTCTGCTCTCCCTGCTCCATGAGCTTTATCATACCTTGTCTTAAAACTATGTATGGTTCCTGGTTCCTGTTTTGTCATTGACGGTTTAGAAGCACCTTCGTCATTCTGTCCCTACAACTTCCAAACGCAGGATACTTTAGGGGCTGGCGTGTACCAGTGCTCCGTAGTCCACAGGCGAGGGCACTGCATGTATATAGAACATTTTCAGGACTTCGGAACTCGTATTTCTTACTGCACGACCATAACTAAAATGATAAATTAGACACATATGCAACACTTGGGTATCTTTATTGAGGAAACGTTTCGCCACACAGTGGCTTCATCAGTCCATACAAAGTAGAAAGGTGTAAAGAGAGGAGGAGTTTAAGGTAATCAGTCCCTCGGCCTGGAGTCTATGTGTTCAGTCCATCAATCTTGTAGTAAGTGATGGATTGATGGACTGAACACATCGACTCCAGGCCGAGGACTGATTACTTCAAACTCCTCCTCTCTTTACAACTTTCTACTTTGTATGGACTGATGAAGCCACTGTGTGGCGAAACATTTCCTCAATAAAGATACCCAAGTGTTGGATATGTGTCTAATTTATCAACTTGTGGGTTCTGTGAACCATTCATCTACACCATAACTAAGCTTGAAAAATGGTATGGTGATACCCAACCCTTCTCATCACAATTGTTTCTACTACTACTACACCTGGGGTAGTTGATGAGTGGAACAGTCTGCCTAGTAGGGTTATTGAAGCTAGCACCTTGGGTAGTTTCAAATTTAGGTTGGATAAATTCATGAGTGAGAGGAGTTGGATTTGAGTGGGAATTGTACATGTGTAAATATAATTATCAAAGCTTATTTCTTGGGTAGCATTGAAAATTAGGTTGAACAAATATTCTGTTAGTGGGACGGATTGTGAAGGACCTGCCTAGTATGGGCCAACAGGCCTGCTGCAGTGTTCCTCCTTTCTTATGTTCTTAGTTATCTCTGTATTAGAACCGAAGAACCATTCGTGGCGAAACGTTTCCTCTTAATAAATGTCCTGAACTGTACACAAGTGTTTTTCCACAGAACTCGGCTTGTACACCCCACTGAAAATGAGAGGCTAAGTTAGAGTTGTACCCCTGCAAGTAGCATACATTTTACACATATATAACTGAAAAAAACTATAAAACGGGAACTCTGTTATTTGATAAAGCTCTTAACTGAGCGAGAGAGTGTCGCAATAAAAATATCTTTTGTATAGTGTGTTTGTAGTCATACCTGTGGGTGTCACCCTTATATATCTGGTATACTGGAAGAAATCACAATGAAATGTGTGATTACAAATATTAAAAATACCACAGTGAAAATCTGAAATAAAACCTGAGCACTTTCATGTGCTTGTGTACCTTGCTCAGTGGAGTCGTGTCTAGTGTGCTCTTTGTGCAGCTGAACCAAGATGTCCTCAATTAAGGAGGAGCTGAGGGTGGCTTAAGCTCGAGATACAGCGATTGACTTTCGGTAAACAAGAGTATTCGTAGTAATCCTCCTGTTGGGATTCCTGAAGTCAGGTGCCCCATGGCCTGGTGGCTAAAGCTCTCGCTTCACATGGCAAGGGTCCGGGTTCGATTCCCGGCGAGGGTAGAAACACTGTCTATGTTCCCCATCAGTAAAATGCGTACCTGGGTGTTAGTGGACTGGTGTGGGTCGCATCCTGGGACAGAACTGACCTAATTTGCGGGATATGCTCAGCATAAAAAGCGGCTTTCTATATAGTAGTATGTCATTGATGTCAGCTATGGTGTGTATACCTTGTACATGTACTTGTAGAAATAAAGATATTATTATTATATTATAAAGGAACCTGGACAGTTGCCGGACGTCCTGGAACAAAGCTAAGGATCAAGAGGACAGATGGAGAGGTAGAAGGGACGAAGAACCAGGAGGCTACTGTGGAAACTTCAATCCATTCTCCGTGCTAACCGACGAATGTGAGTCGATTACTGGGAATGTTACGGCGAAGAACAACAAGGAAGGTAAGAACATTGTGCTTGTTGGACACAGTCAGATTAGGTATATGGATAGGGCATTCTGCTTGAAGGATAGGAGTAGAAGACAGAGGGTTTGCTTTCCTGGGGCTGGGATGGAGGATATTGTTAGCCGGCTTGACAACATCATGAATGGTAATGGGATCAATCCTATTATCTGCCTCAGTGCTGGAGGCAATGATGTAGGCAAGCGTAGAAGTGAGGATTTAGTTAGAAGGTACAGGACAGCAATAGACATAATTAGGAAGAAAGTAGGGGGCACCCTGTTATATGTGACATTTTTCCAAAAAGGGGTGTTTATAATGAATGGTTGTCCAGAGCAATTAGTATTAATTGTTGGCTGGACAAACACTGTAAGGATAATGCAGAACCATTCATTGACAAGTGGGACCACTTCTACTGGAGAAATGATATGTATGCCAGGGATGGGGGTTCAATTATCCAGGGCAGGTGTGGGTTTTCTTGCTAGTTCAGTTGAGGGTGTTGTTAGGATTTTAAACTAGGATTAGTTAGAGGTATGGGTTTAGGAATGGAAAATAATGAGTGTGGGAAATATTGACTTAGGCTTTGATATTATGAATCTTAATAGTAAGAGTCAGGGAGTAACACAGGGTAATGACAATAACAGAAACTGTGTAAAAGCAAAGGTGAATAGCAAAAAGGTGCAGAAGAAAAAATATACAGTGGTCCCTCGGTTTTCGGTCATCTCCAAACTCGAACATTTATGTAAGTGTATTTTCGTAAGTGCTGTTGCAAGTGTATTTTTGGGGGTCTGAAATAGACTAACCTACGTGACATTATTTCTTAAGGAAGTAACTTCGTTCGGTAATGGCACTTGAGCAACATTCTGGAACGAATTTTCGGCGAAAACCGAGGGACCAGAAATAAAATGAATAAATTACGTTTGGTAGCGAGTGCTGGGAACTTTGATGTCATTGTAATAAATGAAACATGGTATAATGTCATATTCAAGGGTTTAAGTTGTTCCATGTAGATACATATAACGTCATTGTAATAACTGAAACATGGTATAATGTCATATTCAAGGGTTTAAGTTGTTCCATGTAGATACATATAACGGGAAAGGGGTAGGAGTTACATTATATGTTTGAGAAAATATAAATTGTTGCATAAAAACAGGTATAAAAATAGATGGATTAATAACAGAATCTGTGTGGGTAGAATTTCTAGAAAACCAAGAAAAACTTATTTTAAGATAAGATTTCTTCGGATTTTTAACCCCGGAAGGTTAGCCACCCAGGATAACCCAAGAAAGTCAGTGCGTCATCAGGACTGTCTGTCTTATTTCCATTGGGGTCCTTAATCTTGTCCCCCAGGATGCGACCCACACCAGTCGACTAACAACCCAGGTACCTATTTGCTGCTAGGTGAACATGACAACAGGTGTAAGGAAACACGTCGAAATGTTTCCACCCGCCGGGAATCGAACCCGGGCCCTCCGTGTGTGAAGCGAGAGCTCAAGCCACCAGACCACCGGGCCACCTTTTAAGTGTAATATACCGTCCTCCTGGCTTAGAAAACGATAGAGGGAGACTTCTTTGGGACGAAATTGTTAGGGCTTCTAGACACAATAACGTAGTAATATTGGGGGATTTTAACTTTAGTCAAACTGACTGGACTTTGACTGGTAACCTGGAGTCCAGTGACTTTATGGAAGTAGTTCAAGACTGTTTTCTGAAGCAGTGTGTGACGGAGCCTACCTGAGGTAATAATTTGCTCGACCTAGTCTTGTCAAATAAAGAAACACTCGTAAACAATCTGGAGATCACTGAAGAGCTTCCCGCAAGTGATTAAAAATCTATTGCTTTTAATATTACCTGGCAGTACCAGAATAAGGATAATACGGTAAAAGTCCCCAATTTTCGTTGTGCCGATTATAATGGACTTTGGGAGCACCTGTCTAATCTCGACTGGGGTAATCTAGCTAACGATTACGATGGGATCTGCGTTTATGATTTTTTTCTTAATAATGTACAACGTGCACAGAGTATATACATATTTCCCAGAGAGAAATTAGGTCAAAAAAGAATGACCTTAGATGGATTAATAATAGACTAAAGCATCTATTGGGAGAGAAAAGAGGAATTTATAGGCTCATCAAAAGAGGAGAGGTTAACCTTATTGACCAATATGCTCATTTTAAGAGAGAAGTAGAAAAGGGGATTAGAAAGGCTGAACACGACTATGAAATTAGAGTTGCTAATGAATCAAAGACAAATTCAAAAGGTTCTTTCAAATGTATAGGAGAAAAGTCAGGGAAAAGTGGGAGAGCTGAGAATTATGGCTGGACAGCTGACTGAAAATGAACAGGAAATGTATTCTCTATTTAATGGTTATTTCTTGTCAGTTTACACACGAAGACATAAATGATATCCCAGAAATTGATAATTATTCAGTTCCTGAAGAAAGCAAATTAAGTAATATTACTGTCACGAGGGAAATGGTTAGGGGATTGGTTTAAGCCAGTAGGTGAATTGGACTTGCCTCGCATGGGCCAGTAGGCCTGCTGCAGTGTTCCTTCTTATGTTCTTTTGTTATCAAACAGGTCGATAAACTGCAGCAAAATAAGTCCCTGGGCCCCGATGAATTATTTTCAAGTGTTTAAGGTATGCAAGTTGGAACATAGCCATTAACGAGCGTGTTTAATGTGTCCATCCAATCTGGTTTTGTGCCAGAGATGTGGAAGATGGCTTATGTAATTCCTGTATTTAAATCAGGGGATCAGTCCATTATATCAAATTACCGGCCAATAGCCTGACGTCTGTAGTAAGCAAATTATTAAAAATCAGTTTTAGCTGATATTATTAGAAGTCACCTTGATGAGTATAATTTGATTATTGAATCTCAGCATGGGTTCACGAGAGGTCGTTCCTGCCTGACAAATTTACTGATGTTCTTCAATAAAACATTTGAGGCAGTAGACAGTGATAAAGAATATGATATTGTTTATTTGGATTTCAGCAGCCTTCGATAGAGTACCTCACAAAAGACTTAAGAAAAGTGGCAGCTCATGGTACAGGAGATAAAGTTCTAGCATGGATAGAGGCATGGCTTGCCAATATAACGCAGAGAGTTTCTATTAATGGAGTCAAATCTGAATGGGGATTAGTCACTAGTGGCGTTCCACAGGGATCAGTTTTAGGCCCTCTGTTGTTCATAATTTATATTAATGACCTTGATGAAGGAATTACAAGTGACATGAGCAAATTTGCTGATGATACAGAAATAGGTCGTATGATTCATTCTGAGGAGGATACCAGTGAACTCCAGGGGGATTTGGACAAATTAATGTCTTGGTCTGAAAAGTGGCAGATGAAGTTCCATGTGGACAAGTGTAAGGTACTAGTTCTTGGTAATGAAAATAACCCTCGAATTTATAAACAAGGTGAAGTAGAGCTTAATCATACAGAATGTGATAAAGACTTGAGAGTCATGGTAAGCAGAAATATAAAGCCAAGACAACAGTGCCTAAGTGTGCGCAATAAGGCTAACAGATTACTGGGATTTATTTCAAGAAGTATAAGTAACAAGTCCAAAAGTTTATTTTGCAGCTCTATACATCACTAGTGAGACCTCATTTGGATTATGCCATTCAGTTTTGGATGGATACAGATTCATTGGAAAACATAGAAAGAAGAATGACTAAAATGAATTACTGTATAAAGAATCTCCCGTATGAAGATAGATTTAGTGTGTTGAATCTCCACTCTCTGGAGAGAATGGAAAAATAAACACATAAGCAGTATAATGTGATCCTTTATTGACAACGTTTCGCCCACGCAGTGGGCTTTATCGAGTCACAGACAGATAAAGGATCACATTATACTGCTTATGTGTATATTTTTCCATTGTGTCGGTATTTTATACCATTTATTTCCACTCTGGAGAGACGTAGAATGAGGGGAGATATCATCGAGGTGTATAAGTGGATGATGGGCATAAACGAAGGTGATATTAATAAAGTACTCAGGGTGTCGAACCATGTAAGAACCAGAAATAATGGATTTAATTTGGATAAATTTAGATTTAGAAAGGACATAGGTAATTACTGGTTTTCGAGCAGAGTTGTAGATGCGTGGAACAATCTTCCGAGTAGGGTGATAGAGGCTAGGAACTTGTGCAGCTTTAAAAAGAGATTGGACAAATATATGGGTGGGAGGGGCTGGGTTTGATTGGTGTCGTGGGTACGGGAGTAAATTCTTGGATAGATTTGGTTATTTTGTTAAGGACCTGTCTTGTATAGGCCAGTAAGCATTCTGCAGTGTTCCTCTATTCTTATGTTCTTATATCTTCAGAGGAAAGAAGATATGTGTGTAAGCACACGAAAGCGCTCAGGTTTTATTTCCTATTTTCACTGGTATTTTTTTCATATCAAATATACTGTTTAACGAATATGTCGTGAAAACTAAAAATAGAGAGGCTGTATCATTATATAACTAGTGTGTCATATAATGAACTAATGGCCAATTGCAGCTAAATGACGAGCAAAACTTAACATAAGGAGCCCTGGATCAGCCTACTCACCCAGACCATGGAGCTGAACTCTTCTCCAGGATGAAGGACTGACCACCTTGTTCCAGACCATGGAGCTGAACTCTTCTCCAGCATGAGGGACTGACCACCTTGTTCCAGACCATGGAGCTGAACTCTTCTCCAGGCTGAGGGACTGACCACCTTGTTAAGACCATGGAGCTGAACTCTTCTCCAGGTTGAGGGACTGACCACCTTGTTCCAGACCATGGAGCTGAACTCTTCTCCAGGCTGAGGGACTGACCACCTTGTTCCAGACCAATTAGCTGAACTCTTCTTCAGGTTGAGGAACTGACCACCTTGTTCCAGACCATGAAGCTGAACTCTTCTCCAGACCATGGAGCTGAACTCTTCTCCAGGCTGAAGGACTGACCACCTTGTTCCAGACCAATTAGCTGAACTCTTCTCCAGGTTGAGGGACTGACCACCTTGTTCCAGACCATGGAGCAGAACTCTTCTCCAGCATGAGGGACTGACCACCTTGTTCCAGACCATGGAGCTGAACTCTTCTCCAGGCTGAGGGACTGACCACCTT
>WNWK01011643.1:0-63511 GCA_009830355.1 Cherax destructor | reverse complement strand
AAAACTGGGAAGGAAATAAGGGAGGGATGAGGAGGAGGAGGAAAGGGAAAAGGAGGATGGGGAGATGGGAAAGGGAGGGGGATTGGGGGTATTGGGTTCGGTCTGAGGAAGAAGACCAAAAGGTCCACCTCAGACCGATAGCCTTTACCACGTCAAGGAGCCCCCCTTAAAGAGGAGAGAGGAGAAAAGATGGTGAGAGAACCAGAAGGGAAAGAAAAAATAAACGAGGTGGGGGCGAGAATTGAGGAAGGAGAGAAGAGGAGGAAAGACAGGACCTGCACCTGTATTACAAGACAGAACCTGCACACCTGTATCCGATTAAAAAAAAAAAAACGTATTATAAAAACTTTCAACATGTTATAAACGAGTCTGTTGAGTTTCTTTATAAAGAAAAAGAAAATTAAAATCCGAAATATTACTTAGATTTTGCTGCCGAAGTGGTTAGTTCAAGGCTGTGGGACAGATTACATCAAACTCCCTCGTCTTCTACCGTTCTTCTCTGTATGGGACTGAAGAAGTCAGTGACTGGCGAAACGTTTCCTCAGTAAAGATTCTCAAATGTTGCACAAGTGTCTCATTCTTCAGTATATATGCTAGATATACTGACCTGTAATTCCGTGCCTCTCATCCATCCGCCTTTTAATACATGGAGACCACATTGGCCTTTCTCCAACGTTCTGAGTGGAGAATAATAGTTAAAAGATCTTTTGCTTTTATATCACAGTGATTCTACTCTTTCACTAAGCTTCCATGAAAATATGTTGTTTATTTTCATTGCTGTTGTTAGGCTAACTCCTTTAATAGTTACATCACTACCTATGTTGGTGTGTTCTGACTACAGTATCTTCAGGTAGGTCTCTCTCTACTCGTATTTATTGCTAAGCTCTTCACATACCTCTCTGTCATCCTCCGTTAGCTTCCCTCTCTCCTACAGCCTTGCCATTTGGTTCTTCACAATATTGTTTCTTATCATTGCGTATTCGCTTCTAACGTTTCTTCTTGTTTCCTTCAGTTTGTTATACTTTACATTTCTTCCAAGCTCTCTTACACGTTCTATTGGCTTCTCTGCATTCTTGATTGAAATATCTGCGCTCTCTCCCTCTCTCCCAGACATCAGAAACATTGTATAGCAAATTACTGCCTATAAAATATATTCTCTGTCCTATGCAGTGCAGTATTGAACTATGACATTTAACTTAAATTTTCTTTTTTCTTTAATCTCATCTATCTATCTCTCTCCTTTCTCTCTCTCTCTCTTTCTCTCACCTATACCCTCTTGACCCTGTACTATAAACACTCCTTCACACTTTCTTGTCACCTTCCTTCACTTCCCTTTTCCTCTACTTATCCTGTATAAACCAAGCTACCCAGACGAGAGTAACAGCTTCACTACTGCTGCAACTTGAGGACAAGTACCTCAAGTCATTTCCTCATCGGTCGATCTGTGCTGCCGACGCCGGACCGCATGCTGCTACTAGCACAAAAAGCCTGATTGATCAAGCCAGCAACAATGGACACCGGATAGGTAGGTGCCTATGTATGCATATTTGAAGGAATGTCAATGTTTGGGATTTACCTGACAGGTTTCTACGGTTCTTTTACCCCCACAGCCTTCTCAGAGAAGACGTTTTCTTGCTGTCTGATCACTCAGGCTGTTGCTGTTAACGGCTCTGCATAACCAGGTGGCTCTCCATCTGTATTATAAACATGTCCAATTTTGTAGAAACATAACATTGAGAAATCAAGTATTTATTTATTCAAAACCTAGGTAATATAGAACTTCAGGTAGACAGGTTGTGATCCAGTTTCGTTTGGAAAACTAAAGCAAGAAATTCACGTACATACACTCGCCTAATTTTATTTGCAGAGTACATTCATCATTCCAAGACTTGCGTTGTGCTTGTGTGCGCGCATAAATACACGTATAATCACAGAAGAGACTCTTACAGATTGAAAAAAATGTGTATAATCACAGCTGAGAAACTATGCACATTCTTTCCATATACAACCATTAGGATATAGCACTGTAATAATGTTGGTAGAATTACCGACAATATTTTAGGTAAAGGGACACAAGTGCAACTACTGTGACACTTTATTGTGGCAACGTTTCGCTCTCCAGGAGCTTTGTCAAGCCGTTACTAAGCTCATGGAGAGCGAAACGTTGCCACAATAAAATGTCACATTAGCTGCACCTGTGTCCTTTTATCTAACAGGATATAATATTAACACAATCATTTCGCATTATCCCAGCCATTGTGAGAGTCATTACTAAGTGTGCTCCGCTAATCACCTTCATCATGAACCCATACCTCACTTTAATGTTCTACAATGAACATGACACGACTCCTGGATATATTAGATATTGCTTCACTTCATATTCACCCCATGAGTCTCATCCCTCATACGTTACGTTAAACTGGATAGTCTATCTGTTAACAGCTCCGGGGATCAACGCTACTGTCGCCCTGTCTTAAACCAGGCCTCCTGAATTGGAAGGGAAGTATTACAGGAGTAAAAACTATTAATACACAAACAAGCAAAGTGTATACTAAATGTAATTAGAAGAGTGCCATATTAACCTGGCATCTTGTGTGTTCATGAGAGAAAATATTTAACAAAGTAGTTTGAGGTAATCAGTCCCTCAGCCTGGCTGAGAGACTGATTACCTCAAACTACTCCTCTCCTTACACCTTTCTGCTTTGTATTGGACTGATGAAGCCACTGTGTGGCGAAACGTTTCTTCAGTAAAGATTCCCATATGTTGCATAAGTGACTCAATCTTCACTTCGTAGTTGTTTACCACCAACCTGCTACCTCACTGTCAGTAGTGTACTGAACCGCTATGTAATATACTTGTGTAGTATATCGTAAGTAGTACCAGCTATGTTATATTTATGATTCCCTGCTTAGATAGGATCCCTAGCTACTTGTGACGTCACGAGTCCCGCGCATGTGAGCACGGAGCCTCAGGCATCCTCCTCACTGGACGACAGGCCTAGGTCCGAACAGGTACGGCTGGGTTACTTCCATTTGTTGGGTGGGTACTTTTGGAGATATTGGTGGTCGTAGTGAAACACAAGATGGTTGGTAACTGGTATATTGACAGTCTGCGAGGGGAAGTAACCCAGCCGTACCTGTTCGGACCTAGGCCTGTCGTCGAGTGAGGATGATGCCTGAGGCTCCGTGCTCACATGCGCGGGACTCGTAACGTCACAAGTAACTAGGGATCCTATCTGAGCAGGGATCATAAATATAACATAGCTAGTACTACTTAGGATATACTACACAAGTATATTACATAGCGGTTCAGTACACTACTGACATCACCTGTGAGCTGCAATATGACATTCGCAAGTGACTTCATTGATTTCTACTCGCAGATGCGTGTATAAGTGCTTGTCCTGACCTACTTATGCTTGCAGGGGTTGATTCGTAGCTCCTGACCTTGCCTCTTAACTTTCAATGCAAAAACTTACAAATTCCTTACCACAAGGGCTCCATCATAACTACCACTGGCGGCAACATTATGAAGTTCAACGAGGACAAATTTCAGATACTACGTTATGAAAGAATGACGTTCATAAAGATTGAAATAGTGCACAAGACAAACTCAATCATTCAACAATGTCAGAGGATCTCACATTCCACGATCACAACAATCATGCTATTGTTACTGCAAGGAAAATGAAAAGGCATATAGCTAGAACATTAAAAACAATAAATACTAAATCAGGAGAGATTGAAGAGTTAGAAAACGTAGAGGATCTTCCATGCACGTATACATTCATACATCTAAACTACTGGGAAAGCTTTGAACATAGGCGAAAGAAGTACATCATAATACATACCTGGAAAATCCTAGAGACACTGATCCAAACTTGCACACCAAAATCACTTTTTATGAAAGTAAAAGACTAGGAAAACGGTGCGATGAGTACACTAAGAGAAACTCGGGCTTTTCAACGCCCTTCCTCCATGCGAAAGGGGGATTCACCAACAAACCTCTGGCTGTCTTCGACAGAGAACCTGATAAGTTCTTCAAGTCACTTCCCAATCAGCCGGGTTGTGTTCCACACGGTCTTCTTGCGCAAGCACCAACAGCCTGATGACGCACGGAATCGTCGTAAGATAAACCCTAAGTTAAGATAAACCACTTCCTCATCTAGTTCAATACTATAGACACTCAATATGACAACAAGAGACTAACAGACGGTGCAAATAACCTCCACTAAAAAGCAGGTGGGCGACGAGTACACTAAAAAGAACTTAATGAGTGTCAGATGTCCCCGACTCTTCAACGCCCTCCCTCCCTGCAAGAGGGGGATTAACAATAAACCTCTGGCTCTGTTCAAGAGGGAACTTGACAAGTTCCTCCAATTAGTTCTTGACTCTTCAAAAGTATATCAAAGGTAGCTGGACTGTGGTTCGTACATTGGACTGTGTGCATTCAGCAGTAACACCCTGGTTGATCAAACCTTGATACTCCAGTAGGCCTGATTTAGGACCGGGCCGCGGGTGCATTGACCCCCGGAAACGTCCTTCAGGTATCCCTCAAGCAAGTATATCCAAAGGTCTCAATGGCTTGTATTCGTCTTTACCTGCCACGTACGGCCTATTACTCTCTGCATCTCAACAGCCTGTACATCTCCACATAGGCAAATCTCTTAAATATTTTATGGCATGGTAAATCTCGTCCCTCCCGTTACACGTGTATAGTTGCGGGGACCATAACCTCCATGGCCTCATCACAGGTCATTGCTCCTGGTTCTGGCTGACCCACAGGTTAGTCACGCTGTTAGTGTCCCCTGCATATATTCAGAATGCACTACAACAGCTGATCAGCAACTGTATTGTGAAACTAACCAAGTTCTTTCTTGAAGGCAGTTAGGCACAATCGGCATAACCCAAACCAGCATGGTTTTAGAGCAGGACGATCATGCCTGTCACAGCTGCTGAACCACTATGACGCAAAGGCATTTGACAAATGTAATCATGGGGTGATTGAACACAAAATAAGGGCCATAAGCATTACGGGGAAGGTAGGCAGATGAATTTTCGTTTTCTAACACAGAAAACAAAACGTAGCAAACAGAGCAAAATCCAGCATCAGCAAGGTAAAAAGCTCAGTTCCCCAAGGCACTGTCTTGGCACCTCTACTGTTTCTCATCCTCATAGTACAGATATAAACACCCATCACAGTTTTGTAGCATCATTTGCAGATGACACTAAAATAAGCATGAAAGTCACTTCGGTAGAATACATTGACAAATTACAGGAAGATATAAAGCCGTGTTTTCCAGTGGGATGTGAACAACATAACGTTCAATAGTGATAATTTTCAACTGCTTAGTTATATAAAGAATGAAGAACTCAAAAGGAACACTGTATACAAAACTCAAGAGGATTGTCAAATAGAACGACAGGAACACTTGAAAGACTTGGGAATAATTATGTCAGCTGACCCTTCTTTCAAAGGACACAAGACAAAGGTCACGACAGCCAGGAGGATGACGGGGTGTGTATTGAGAACTTTCAAAACAAGGGAAATAATGCCAATGGTGACACTTTTCAAATCGCTAGTGCTGCCTCATTGGAATATTGTTCAGTGTTGACGGCCCCATTCATGGCTGAACAAATATCACAGCTGGAACAAATACAGAGATCGTTTACGGCCCGCATAGAACCAGTTAAGCATTTAGCGGGAACAGAGGAAAGATACATGATAATATATATCTGGAAAGTACTGGAGGGCCTGGCCCCAAATCTGCAAACTGCCATAACATACTGGAGTGAGAGATATGGGAATAAGGGTACACGGTATCAACATCCGTGGCCCTAGATTATTCAACATCTTACCAAAAGATACAAGAAATACTGTTGTAACAAGTGTAGAAGTCTTCAAGAGAAAACTGAACAAGTATCTTCAGGTGCCAGATCAACTAGGATGTGATGGATAGGTGGGGCAGCGGGCCTCCAGCAGTAACAGCCTGGTTGACCAGGCTAGCACCAGACGAGCCTGGCCCATGGCAGGGCTCCGGGAGTAGAAAGTCTCTCAAAACTCATTAATGGTATATCAAAGGTAAAGATATAAAGTGGTCTAATGACAATTATTATGTTTAAAGAGAGGACATGAAGAGTCTAGGACCCTTTATGTTTATTCAGTTAACTCTTAATGCATTTACTGCACATCTGCTTCTCTCCTTGAGGGTACTGACACCGTCTGCCGCCATTCCCGTTCTCATAAGAGTAATTTTAATATATTTTTCTTATCAAGGAACTTGACAGTTTGTTGATAATGTGAGAAGTCACGAAAGCGCTTGGAATTTCACTATTTTTTGACAGTGGTTGTTCTGCATATTGTGATATCACCTGTTTGCTGTGATCTTATTGCAATACATACACACACACTCACATATATATATATATATATATATATATATATATATATATATCTTTCTTTCAACACGTCAGCCGTTTCCCACCGAGACAGGGTGGCCAAAAGGAAAAACTAAAGTTTCTCCTTTTACATTTAGTAATATATACAGGAGAAGGGGTTACTAGCCCCTTGCTCCCGGCATTTTAGTCGCCTCTTACGACACGCATGGCTTACGGAGGAAGAATTCTGTTCCACTTCCCCATGGATAAACAGCAACGCTCTTGCCGAATAAGGCAAGCTAAAATTTGTGTGTTTATTAATTTCGCAAAAGTCATTCTGAACCTAACGAAAAAAATATATATATCACTGTATTTATTATTAAATTATTGTAAACTTGTCTAAAATATAATTAGTTGGATTAGGCTAAATTAAATTGCGCTTGTTATAATGAGGTTGGGTAAGTTTTCTAAGGTTCTTTTGGTACAAAATTATTAATTTTTACATTAACATAAATGAAAAAAATATATCTTTAAACGTAAAAAGATAAATTTTTAATAGGACTTAATTTTAAAAGTTCTTGCTAATTGACCAGTTTTACCTATTCGGCACACTAATTATATATATATATATATATATAGTTTATAAATGGGTCTCGGAAGGAGATACAAACGCAGGTGCCTTGAAGCGCACCATCACTGTCAGTCAGCCACTATCTGGTCTTATAATCCCTCCTGTCATTCTTCTGACCGAGTCTACAATTGCGTTTTTGTGTTCCCGGAAGGCTGGGTTGTCCGATATTATTACTTCCAAGATCCTATACGGGCTCTTTTCTTAGTATGAAAAGGTCTGGCTGCGTCTTGTATCCTGGCAGCGTTATTAGTTCCTTCTCTTCCGTAGCCTCGAACTTGAAATTTATTACAGATGAACTGAATTTTGTCTGTTGTCTAGTGAAAGACTTTTGAAACCCATTGTTCAGTGCCCTCTATCGATGTAGCATTGACCGAGTAGGTCATTCAGCGCCCACAGGCATGAAAAGTGCCCAAACACAATCAAAACAATGATAAAAACAAAAATCAATAAAAGCAACGGATAAACACTCAACACAAATACTTTAGTAATGTCAAAATACTCCCCTAAAAGTTCCCCTACAGGCACCTCGGTAATTATAATAACGTGACTGAGGCGAAAAGGCTTCTACGAGGGAAAACGTTTAAAATATTGTTCGGTAAATAGACACAGACGCAATTAATGTGACATTTTATTGTGGCAACGTTTTGCTTTCCAGAAGCTTTGTCAAGCCATTACAAAGATAAGGTAGTAGTAGTGAGATATGTGCGCCCGGTGTTTAGACACACACACACACACAAATACTGATTGCATTTTCTTGGACTGCAGGAAGGCCTTCGACACAGTTCCTCACAAGAGATTAGTGCAGAAGCTAGAGGATCAGGTGTGTATAACAGGAAGGGCACTGCAATGGATCAGAGAATACCTGACAGGGAGGCAACAACGGGTCATGGTACGTGACGAGGTATTACAGTGGGTGCCTGTGACGAGCGGAGTCCCACAGGGGTCAGTCCTAAGACCAGTGCTATTCTTGGTATATGTGAATCACATGACGGAAGGAATAGACTCAGAAGTGCCCCTGTTCGCAGATGATGTGAAGTTAATGAGGAGAATTAAATTAGATGAGGATCAGGCAGGACTTCAAAGAGACCTGGACAGGGTGGACACCTGGTCCAGTAACTGGCTTCTCGAATTTAACCCCGCCAAATGCAAATTTATGAAGATCGGGGACGGGCAAAGAAGACCGCAGACAGAGTATAGGCTAGGTGGCCAAAGACTGCAAACCTCGCTCAAGGAGAAAGATCTTGGGGTGAGTATAACACCGAGCACGTCTCCGGAAGCACACATCAACCAGATAACTGCTGCAGCATATGGGTGACTGGCAAACCTGAGAATAGCGTTCCGATACCTTAATAAGGAATCGTTCAAGACATTGTACACCGTGTACGTCAGGCCCACACTAGAGTATGCAGCACCAGTTTGGAACCCACACCTGGTCAAGCACGTCAAGAAATTAGAGAAAGTGCAAAGGTTTGCGACAAGGTTAGTTCCAGAGCTAAGGGGAATGTTCTACGAAGAAAGGTTAAGGGAAATCGGCCTAACAACACGAGAACAGGAGGGTTAGGGGAGACATGATAACGACATACAAAATACTGCGTGGAATAGACAAGGTGGATAGAGACAGGATGTTCCAGAGAAGGGACACAGAAACAAGGGGTCACAATTGGAAGTTGAAGACTCAGATGAGTCAAAGGGATGTTAGGAAATATTTCTTCAGCCATAGAGTAGTCAGGAAGTGGAATAGTCTAGCAAGTGATGTAGTGGAGGCAGGAACCATACATAGCTTTAAGACGAGGTATGATAAAGCTCATGGAGCAGGGAGAGAGAGGACCCAGTAGCGATCAGTGAAGAGGCGGGGCCAGGAGCTGAGTTTCGACCCCTGCCTGGAGTTTACCTGGAGAGAGTTCCAGGGGTCAACGCCCCTGCGGCCCGGTCTGTGACCAGGCCTGCAACCACAATTAGGTGAGTAAAATTAGGCGTGTACGTACACACACACACACACACACACACACACACACACAGAGGAGCTATGACTCGACCCCTGCAACCACAACTAGGCGAGTACACACACACACACACACACACACACACACACAAGATGACTCCTGTTGAAGGAAGGCCAAACACCTACTTCCTGCCGAACCCCTTATAATTCGTTCCTAGTCCGCGGAACCCACAACTTCCCATGAACAAATCTGTGGATATGGCCCATGAAGTCACCAAGGCAAAAAGTCTACCGTAGAGTGGGCTCAATACCGCAGCCCTTGCCTCGGCATCCGTCAGTTCATTTCCAGGGATACAAACATGGACTGGGCACCAACAGAACTTTTACATCCTCCACTAGTGAAGAGAAGAGATCTTGATTAAAAGGAAATGGTGCTACCCTTCCCTTCCGTGGATTATCTCTAATTTAAAGGCACTTTATAACCAAGTGATGTACCTGTGAACAATCGAGTCTATAACCACTCCCACTTATCTAGTGCTTGCCTGGTCAACCAAGTTGTTGCTGTTAGCAACCACTGGACAACATATCTATCACAGCCTGGTTAATCTGACACTTGGTGGCGCCAGTGATACAGTTTTCTTCTGAAGATTTTTACAGTCGTTCTTTCAATATTTCAGAAGTTTACCGTGCTGTTTACCTTTACTACTGCCTGCCGCCTAGCCCCCCCCTCCCAACAACAGCAACCACAACCAAAGAAATGTAAACATTCGATAGGGCGAGAAAAGAATTTGTATAAAAATATAAAAAATTATGAGCTCAGCATGGGATCGAGAATGAGGCTGACTCCCGCAACTCAGCAACGAGGCTTCCATCCAGTCCAGTTAGATGAATTTCTCAGAGCAGCGACGAGGTTTACATCCAATCCAGTGAGCTGAGCATCACTGAATAGTGACAAGTGAGATGTCTTTATAACGAGCAGTGATGAGGTTTCCATTCTAGACAGAGAGCTGAGAATGGAACTGAGAAAGGAGCCAAGAAATGAGCTGAGACGAGTAGATGCTTTGAGAGTCCAGCTGGAACAAGAAACCAGTCAAGTCACTAGACAAGAACTCGTGTGAGATAAGAGGGAGAAAAGGGGATGTGGGAGGAAAAAAACATAATGGGTGGAAGGAACGGAGGGAGAAAGAGGGAAACAGATAGATGGAGAAAGAGGAGATGGATGGATAAAAAGAAAAAAGCGTGGCGAATTGCAGAGGGAAGAAAATAAGAAAAAATAATGAGGGAGAAAGGAGAGAGGAAGGGAAGACGGGGGGAAGGGGGAGAGAAAGAGAGAGATACAAATGTCGCCAGTCATTCATCTCAGGATGGTGTCTCTATAGTTGGTAAGACCCATTGGAGCAAGTATAATGAAATGTGTGTTGGTGAGTTAAAATGAAGAGAGTGGAAGTAGTCTCTCTTGGTCCCTGTCTAAGTTTGGGGGCGGTATATCACGCCTAAAATGAATTTTCCATGCCCCTCTGAAAATTCTACCCTGACAGACTCTGTATGTATTTCAGATTTTATACCAGCTTATATGCAACAATTAAAGTGTTGTCGAACATACAGGTGAGGGTAAAACAAGGAGTGAGAATAAGACAAGGAGTAAGACAAGGAATAAGACAAGGAGTGAGAGTAAGACAAGAAACAGACCATTTAGTCAACAGTAAGCACATAGTTAACAACCAACTTCACTGAAACGCAAAAGAAAATTTAAATGCAAATAAGAGGTAAGTGAATAAACGGCAAAGGCAGCAACTAAGAGAATGGAAAGGAGGACAAGAGAAAACAATTAGGAGAAGAGAGGGACTGACAATGACGGTGCAAGAGGGTTAGAGAAGTGGAAGAATTATGAGAGGATTGGGAATAGGGGAAGAATGCAAAAAAAGACTGGAATAGGGGGGAGGGCAGGGGAAGAGAGAAGAGACGAGAGGAGAGAGACTAGACGAGACGAGAGAGACTAGACGAGAGAGAGAGAGAGAGAGAGAGAGAGAGTAGAGAGAGAGCACATACCATCAACAAACAGGCTAAATGCAACAGAAGAATGTCGTGCAACAGCAAGCAGAGGACAGACAATAAATTTAGCTGGGAAAACAATGCAGAAAATAATTAGGACAACGAGGACAATTTAATGACACACAAATCCAATAGCTGGTCGCCATTAATAACTTCTTGACGATTTTAAGCGTCATTCTCGCAGGGTCAACCATGCCAACCCGTTCTCGATACTTATTACCGTGCGTGTGAAAATGGACGAAGTTTCAGGTGCTGCCAGACGTAAGACACCCGTATTTTATAATTTCGTTTTGGTTGAGTAATTATACGGATGTATAGGTTAATGTACGTTAACTTAACCACCACAACCCTAGCTTAACGTAACTCAACCAAACCTAATCAATTATACCAATGTAGCGTACACTAAAACTTCATACGTGCAAAAATGAACGCATAGCAATTAGTGTGAATGTGGCTGCCTAAATTGGAGGACAGGTTCTCCATGCAGTCAGGAAGCTGCTAGATCAATACAATTCCTATTCTCAGTTAAATTTCGATTTTTTCGAAACGTCTTAACAAAAAATAGTCCTAAAATTATCTTATTCCACTGAAAATTTACTTGATTAAATCTATTTTTTTCTTATTAGCTTATAGTATCTACTACAATTACTATTACTAGTCTTAAAACTTTCTTCTCCTCCCTTCCTTTATCCACCTGTCTTTAGATTTTCTCTCTCAGCTGTGAGTCTTGTGACTTAATAATGATCCAAGACGAGCAATAACCTCGTCCACAGCTGCCTCTTCAGTGTTTGATTTCCTTTGTTTTAGCAAATTATAAGGAGAATTTCAGAGATTAAATACTTGACTTATTTTGTTTATTAATCTACTGTTATTGTCACGAACACCTACAAGTGAATCAGGCTAATTTCTCTCAACAACTGGAAGACAAATTACAACTTACTTAGAATACATATATAGTTACATTCTTGAAGCCTACAGGTCTTCCTTGTGAGCAGTCTCCAGTTACATACATATGCAACATATTCAATAACAGAATATAAGCAAAAGTATAAGCCTGAGAATATAAAGAAATGAAAGCATTAACTATGGAAAAATTAATCATGACTTTGCTGAAATGTGCTGGAAAACAGTATGAAAAACCTGAATATAAACCAGTGCCATAAGAGGCTGAGTGGGCTGGCACTAGAAACATGCTTCACTCTCATTCCTTTACCGTACGAGGAGAGAGAAGATGAAAGTGAGCGCGGAGATCCCTTTACAGGCTGAGAAAAAACAGGTAAACATAATTTCTTAAAGGCTGCAGACCTTCTCAACACCAAAAAAAAAGTGTTAGAGAAATGACAGACCATCAGGCAAAACTTCAAAATTTCTACACAATTATGGCATCAACAAAATTGAAACATATCCAGAAGTTTTCCCTATGTAAAATAGAAAGCAAAAATTAGTTTTAGTATTACGACCCTGTTCAACTTCAAGATAAATTCTTATGATTTTTTTTATGAGAGATTCCAGACTGCCAACATCTCCACCTAAATTATTGGGAACTTTTGAAGTGCCTTTATCTTTACGCCTGGGAACGTAGGCGGCATACATTATAATCTACACCCGCAAAATTCTAGAAAAAAAATGGTACCAAATTTACACATACAATTTATTTCCTATGAAAGAGGCTTGACAGATGGTGCAAAATATCCCCAATGAAAAACACTGAGTACACTAAGGCAAAACTCAACAAGGGTGATAAGATCTAGATAGTCACCCAGTGAGAAGAGAAGTACCCAGTGGGAAGAGGGGGAACCCAGTGGGAAGAGGGGGAACCCAGTGAGAAGAGAAGTACCCAGTGGGAAGAGGGGGAACCCAGTGGGAAGAGGGGGAACCCAGTGGGAAGAGGGGGAACCCAGTGGGAAGAGGGGGAACCCAGTGGGAAGAGGGGGCAACCCAGTGGAAGGGAGAGGGGAACCCAGTGGGAGAGGGGCAACCCAGTGGGGAGAGGGCAACCCAGTGGGGAGAGGAGCACCCAGTGGGGACAGAGGGCACCAGTGGAGGGAAGTGGGAGGGCAACCCAGTGGGGCGAGTGGAGAGGGCAACCCAGTGGGGAGAGGGGCAACCCAGTGGGGAGAGGGGCAACCCAGTGGGGAGAGGGGCAACCCAGTGGGGAGAGGGGCAACCCAGTGGGGAGAGGGGCAACCCAGTGGGGAGAGGGGCAACCCAGTGGGGAGAGGGGCAACCCAGTGGGGAGAGGGGCAACCCAGTGGGGAGAGGGGCAACCCAGTGGGGAGAGGGGCAACCCAGTGGGGAGAGGGGCAACCCAGTGGGGAGAGGGGCAACCCAGTGGGGAGAGGGGCAACCCAGTGGGGAGAGGGGCAACCCAGTGGGAGAGGGGCAACCCAGTGGGAGAGGGCAACCCAGTGGGGAGAGGGCAACCCAGTGGGGAGAGGAGGCAACCCAGTGGGAGAGGGGCAACCCAGTGGGGAGAGGGGCAACCCAGTGGGGAGAGGGCAACCCAGTGGGGAGAGGGGCAACCCAGTGGGGAAGAGGGGCAACCCAGTGGGAAGAGGGGCAACCCAGTGGGAGAGGGCAACCCAGTGGGAAGAGGGCAACCCAGTGGGAAGAGGGCAACCCAGTGGGAAGAGGGGCAACCCAGTGGGAAGAGGGCAACCCAGTGGGAGAGGGCAACCCAGTGGGGAAGAGGGGCAACCCAGTGGGAAGAGGGGCAACCCAGTGGGGAAGAGGGGCAACCAGTGGGAGAGGGCAACCCAGTGGGAGAGAGGGGCAACCCAGTGGGAAGAGGGCAACCCAGTGGGAGAGGGGCAACCCAGTGGGAAGAGGGGCAACCCAGTGGGAGAGAGGGCAACCCAGTGGGGAAGAGGGCAACCCAGTGGGGAGAGGGGCAAGCCCAGTGGGAAGAGGGGCAACCCAGTGGGAAGAGGGGCAACCCAGTGGGAAGAGGGGCAACCCAGTGGGAAGAGGGGCAACCCAGTGGGAAGAGGGGCAACCCAGTGGGAAGAGGGGCAACCCAGTGGGAAGAGGGGCAACCCAGTGGGAAGAGGGGCAACCCAGTGGGAAGAGGGGCAACCCAGTGGGAAGAGGGGCAACCCAGTGGGAAGAGGGGCAACCCAGTGGGAAGAGGGGCAACCCAGTGGGAAGAGGGGCAACCCAGTGGGAAGAGGGGCAACCCAGTGGGAAGAGGGGCAACCCAGTGGGAAGAGGGGCAACCCAGTGGGAAGAGGGGCAACCCAGTGGGAAGAGGGGCAACCCAGTGGGAAGAGGGGCAACCCAGTGGGAAGAGGGGCAACCCAGTGGGAAGAGGGGCAACCCAGTGGGAAGAGGGGCAACCCAGTGGGAAGAGGGGCAACCCAGTGGGAAGAGGGGCAACCCAGTGGGAAGAGGGGCAACCCAGTGGGAAGAGGGGGGAACCCAGTGGGAAGAGGGGGGAACCCAGTGGGAAGAGGGGGGAACCCAGTGGGAAGAGGGGGGAACCCAATGAGAAGAGGGGGGAACCCAGTGGGAAGAGAGGAGAACCCAGAAGAAAGTGGTACCCAATGGGGAGAATGGCACCTCTCCCAGAGAAGAGAACATGATCCTTAAACAGTAATGAGTGGAAGGTGAGCAGCGCCTTAAGGTGAACCAGCGTGAGGGAAGGAGGGTGATCAGGAGGCTGGCTCTAGGGAGGGGCCAG
This sequence comes from Cherax destructor, assembly GCA_009830355.1. Taxonomy (NCBI): domain Eukaryota; kingdom Metazoa; phylum Arthropoda; class Malacostraca; order Decapoda; family Parastacidae; genus Cherax; species Cherax destructor. Next base: position 48,829 of record WNWK01011643.1, on the reverse strand, counting down.
ACGTGCACTACCTCAAGAAAGCCTCAGACATTCAAGAAGGATGCTCCCGGACAAAAGCGCCAGACGACGCCTCCCTGCAGGAAATGGGAAGGGCGATCACCCTCACCACCACCACCACCCCCACCTTCACTATAATCCCCTACCCACACTATCATCCCCCACCCTCACTATCAACTCCCACCCTCACTATCATCCCTCACCCACATCTGACACACATTTCAGTTCCATCTCCCCCACGTCTCGTAACGTTCCCTCACCCCTCTCTGGCGCTCCCTTAACGCTCGTTCTCAACTACATAAATCGAGTGAATGTTTCCTCTGGCCCAACGCACTCCTGGTCTGTGTTGGTCCAGTGTGTGTCGTCCTGCCCTAGTCTGTGTTGGTCCAATGTGTGTCGTCCTGCACTAGTCTGTGTTGGTTCAGTGTATATCGTCCTGCACTAGTCTGTGTTGGTCCAGTGTGTGTCGTCCTGCACTAGTCTGTGTTGGTCCAGTGTGTGTCGTCCTGCACTAGTCTGTGTTGGTCCAGTGTGTATTGTCCTGCCCTAAACAACTAGTCGACCTACTTTACTATTACTACTAAAGGGAGGGTGTAGAGAGAGAGAGAGAGGGGGGAGAGGAGGGAGAGGAGAGAGAGGAGAGAAAGAAGAGAGGAGAGAAAGAGGACAGAAAGAGGAGAGAGAAAGAGAGAGAGAAAGAGAGAGAGAGAGAGGGGGGAGAGAGAGGGGGGAGAGAGAGGGGGGAGAGAGAGAGAGAGAAGAGAGGAGAGAGAGAAGAGAGAGGGGGCAGTGGAAGGTTGCTCACAGATGGACATGACGTCAGCCCCACTAGTCTTTATGTACCTTATGTAATGACTGACGGTGCTATAGTGGTACACTGTAGAGCGCCATTGTAGCACCAGCAGCAGCACAGTATATGTTATCGTGAGCACACCAGCAGCTTTAAAACAGCAGGACCCTATGTTATCACGTCTCGACACTCGCTTGTAAAACTCAAGGGTATATCTCAGGCATTTTACAATTTTTTGAGAAAGTTGCATCCCACGGAGTTTCATGATATCTAAATCATGCCAACAGAAAGAAGGATAAATATCAATTATATTTTGTGCTTAACACTGTTCAAGCCAAAACCGAGTCCAGCGTGTGGGTTAAGAGGAAGCCAACTCCATCACGTGAGCAGGTGAACTCTGGGACAGGAAGGACAGGCCACGTCGACAAGGCATTTCTCAGTTTGGTGAAGTGTACCTCGCTTCCCAAGACGCTCTCCATGCATCACCCACCACAGCAAGAATTATGGCGAAGAAAAAGTTTTAGAGATGTTCAGCTTCAGGTCAACCTGTGTCAACCCTGGTCATTGCAGCCTGACTTGTCAAGGTCGAGTTGGGGGTCTGGTCTAATTATCTCGTCAGTGGTAATCACTCCATCCAACCAGATACACTCAGACCATCAGCTACCGTATACCTCATTGTGAAATCTGGTTCTTTGTGATTTTTGGTATTCAACAGTCTTCATTATTTTAGCTTATTTCGAATTCTTGCACATTTGAATATACTGTACAGTGATCTGGTGATTTTATATATAATATATATATATATATATATATATTTATATATATATATATATATATATTTCTGACCTGATCGTCGGTAAGATGGGGAAGGAAGGATGGTTAAGGATGGATGGAAGTTTGGGAAAAGGTTGGGTGTATAATATAATATATATATATATATATATATATAAGGAAGCTGAAAAGTCTTGGTTCTTTAACACTTATTGAGTTTTTCCCTTAGTGTACTCAGACCGTGAATCTCTATGAGGCCTGGTCTGGGACCCGGACGTGGGGGCACTGACCCTAGGAAGCGTCCTTCAGTTATCCTTCAGGCATCCCTGCTTTTCAATGGAGATATTTTGCAGTATGCCAAGCCTCTTACTTTCATGGGTAATGATTTGCACGTGCAGATTTGGAGTCAATCCTAGAATTTTCCAAGTGTAGATAATAATGCATAGGTTACGCCTACGTTCCAAGGAGTACAGATCGAGGGACTTCAAACGTTCCCAGCAATTTAGTTACTTGACTTAATCTAAGCGAGCATTTAAGTTTCTCTGCACGTTGTCCAGGTCTGAAATTTCACCTGCATACAGATTTTAGTAGTTTGCAATGGATGATGCGGTGCTATGATTTATGCCTCTATATCGGATATAAGGATGAAAGAGAAGATGGGAGAGTACTATGCCTTGGGAAACAAAGTTTTTCATTAAGGCAGACTCTGATTTCACTCTTTTCACTTTGGGATCTATTCATTAAAAAATTAAACATCCATCTGCCCACTTTTCCAGTTATTCCTTTTACACGTAATTTGTGTGCTATTGCACGATCGTACTTATTAAAGGCTTTGGCCTTTAATAAGACCATATATATACTTCTTTCATATCTGTGACCGTGTGAGGGAAAAGTGGTTGTAAATAAGGTAACGGTTGTTCAGTCAGCCGGGAGCATTATTAACGAGTTACAGCCAGCACTACCATCTAGCGGGCTGGGGCTAAACTCTTGTTCTCGGTTGTCTGAGGGTTTTTACTTTCTACTCCTGGTAGTATGACTCTACCTGGTATCGGTTGGGGAGTGGAAAGTCACTTCACCTTCACTCTTCTCGAATCAGGTAAGGCAATCTACCAGGAGTATTTCTTTGTTTGATTATTATGTTTTCTTTGGTTACCAGTAGTGACTTGGTCATCTTGAAACACCTTTTCTATCTTAAATGTTTTAAGACTTATGGTAACCAGAATATTTTCTTTATTATCAGCTCTGCCGCTGGACTGGTTCTCCAGGACAGACGCATGACTTACGAGCAAGATTTCCTGGACTTAACGGGAATTCCACAACAACTCCTCTCTCAGTTTCTAACTTGTGTGCGTTAGAGGGTGTTGCTGAAGATCTCATCTCCTTTGGATACCTACAGTGTGTATTTCAACCTAGTGGTCCCAGGAGATTCACCATCTACTTCGGAGACATACCACCTACAGAGACAACCATCATCTATTCTCCCCCTCTCCGGTTATTACCTCCTGTCTCACCAACAGACCTGAACCATAACGGATATATTTCTTTTATTTCTATTTAATTTTATATTAAAATCCAGAAAAAAACATCTTATTATAAATATCCTTCGGTTTACTATTATTTATTAATTTTTCCATCAATATTTTGTTCAGGGAAAGGCGTTTCCCTGACAGACCGTTATACATTTACTGCACATCTTAGTACTGGTCTGCAACAGAAATACACGAGAAATGTGGAATTCAAGCATGCACAAAGTGCATAAAATAAAAGACCAAATGAGAGAGGAGGGAGGAAAGTTGTTAAGTTTATGAATGCAGATGAGGACAAACAAGGCAGTCATTATGCAGTAGTCAACTGTGCTCTAAAGCAGTGTTATGGCAGCCGGGCATGAATGTGGTAATCCTCTCTCTCACTCTAACACAAAGACATTTAAAAATATTTTAATGAATGAATGTACGATATGACACTCTTTATGTGATATAAGTGAATAACAAAAGAATCCTCAGGCCTCGTGGAGCAGCTCATCAATGTTGAAAATGGTATAAAATGCCATTTTACGATATCGTTCCAGACCATGGAGCTGATCTCTTCTCTAGGCTGGGGGACTGATTACCTCAAATACTATTTCTCTAAGGTTGATGGACTGATTACATTATCTTCACTTCACTACTGTACCTGCTGCTTCTGTATCTGACTTCTGACTGTTTCATCAGTAGAGATACCCAAGTGTTGCACATGTCTTAATTATCAGCTCATCAATAAAGCAAGAATCAATACGAAAAAGGTACGTCTAGATAGTTAAGGCCTAAAACACACTCAACAAACAAATGGATATATTTAAAAATATATGAAAGTAGTGAGCCATAAAAGCGATGCTGATCTTGGTAAATGATTTATGAAGAAAGGAAAAATTGTAGGAAATAATTCATACGTATATCTTAAGTGTTAATAATATACAACGCAAAAGAAGTACCAACAAAAAAGAACATTCACTTGAACCATCACTTTCAATGCTCGTAATTCACCTACTTGTACTTTCTGGAGTACGTGTATTCCTGCAAAATAAGCGGTACTGTTTCCAAGTCTGCATACTAAAATAAGTCCTTGCAATACTGAGTCACACAGTAGGTGGTGCAAAATAACACCATTGAAAAGCTGGATCCATGTATATACACTAAGATAAATATAATGGGTCCAAAGATTTTCAACACCCCTTCAAATAAAGTTAAATTATGTTAATGTTGGTAGAATTACCGACAATATGTTAGGTACAACGACACAGGTGCAATTAATGTGGCATTTCATTGTGGCAACGTTTCGTTCTCCAGGAGCTTTTTACCTAACAACGTTAAATTAACAACATACCCTTTTTTTCAACGTGATCATTCGAACTACACAGGATTATTAATCGGCAGTTTCGCACTAAGGCAGGGTGCCTAGAAAAAGAAGAAACACTTTCATCATCGTTCACTCCATCACTCTTGCCAGAGCCAAGGCTTTTTTTATATTATGATGGGGAAGCTCTAAACCCTTAACTGTTGTATCGCGCCTGAGTAATGAGAAGGAATCAAATACGATGCAAGGAGGGGAAGGCAAGTTTAGTTCATTGGATCAAGAGCCCTTCATTAACACCAAGATTCTTTTCTTTCATTCCCTGCTAAATATACTCTTGGTGACTTACCTTTTGTTGTTGGTAAATCCGTCAAGCTGGTCATCTGTAACAGAGGAACAGAGGCGTCAACGGCTGTACACAGATTTGCATGTAAAGTTGACACTCCTTAATGGTTAAATTAGCGAATAAAATGGTAAAACAGCAATTTTACTGACAGCCCTTATACTCTCGCACGACACTGAAATTATACGGTCGTCGACTGTGTAAGCTGCCAGCTGTTATGTGCACTCCACACATACACTCATCCCTGCTACACTGTCTTTATGCTCACACGTAACACTAACCCACCAGTAACACAGTAGTCACAGCCTTCCAACGAAGGTTTTATTTTCCATCCATGGGCAAGTCTCCTTCCATATGCCTATTTACAACCAGAAGTATACAGCTACCTAGATTTGCTCCTGTAATTGTAAATAATCACAAACAGGTAATCTGGGGAACACACGGCGATATCTATTCACTCAGGAAACAACAGGCAGCCTGGGTGAGATACTTACAAACCACTGGTAAGACAGAGTCAACAAGAGGTAATATTGTGATCCTGCAAATATATACGAGAGAGAGAGAGAGAGAGAGAGAGAGAGAGAGAGAGAGAGAGAGGAGAGTGATGAGTGCCATGTAATAAGGGTTGTGTTCAGAAGACCTCTGAAATTAGTGAATACGAGAAAATAAGTAAAGGAAGGCTTAAAACAAACGAGAAAAAGAGTGGGAAGAGTACCTAATAAAATACAGTAAGAGAAAACTCTAGAATCGTCTTCAAGAGTTGATACAGTACCATGATTTGTGTCCATGTCAGATAAGAGACTGAGGAAGAGAATTAAGGAGAGTACTGTGCCTTGTGGAACACAATTTCTTTGGAAGGCCTCTGATTTTACTTTGCTATTACACTTTTTTTCATGTTTATCAGTAAAGCGAACAACCATCTAACTGTTCACTATTAACACAATGATCAAACTTGTCAAATGTTTTTGCATGTTGCATAGTTATTTTGTAATATACTAGTGAAACAAGTGCCTGACGCAGGAGCGATCTGGAGTCTAATCTTGTAAACATTATACACAGTTTAAGGAGTATGACGAAGCCCTGGTCATCAGAAACCCGCAAAGCCCGTCGATAAGGAGTGTCAAGGCAGACCAGAAACTATAATTCGACTCTTACCCCCCCCCCCCAACACACCTTGGAAATAACTAGATAATGCAGAAGGAACAAAAAGGCACAATACTGTGACTGGAACAATACCCGAACAACCCTCACATAGAAGAGAGAAGCTAATGAGGTTCCGGTATGACTTGGACCACATACAAGTCGTCAAAAGCTTGTCTCCTATTTGCGTTTTTTTGTGTATACGTAGTGCAAACACTCATACAGTGATTTTTTTTTTTAAAACTCTTACTACCTGTTTTGTTTTCATTTGTAGACTAATTAGCTTTATAGGAAACTGAACAATTGACCGCTGCTCCACCCAATAATCTTTGTCCTGACAATCTTAAAACCTGAATTTTGTTACTTCGAGGTACTTGATATTGGTTCAGCGGAGTCAGCTTGCAAGAAAAACAACCACTAACGAGCTGACTCGGGCGTAGGTGCAAGGGACTAAGCTGACTCGGGCGTAGGTGCAAGGGACTAAGCTGACTCGGGCGTAGGTGCAAGGGACTAAGCTGACTCGGGCGTAGGTGCAAGGGACTAAGCTGACTCTGCTACAAACTTCCAATACAACTCTACAGTAGTTTTAAAGCAGCCATTTTTCTCATACACTAAAATAACATTCCCTTCACTCTCTCTCCCCCCCCCCCCACTGATATACCTTTGAAGAGTTTCGAGAGTTTAGCTACTCACGGAGCCCGGCCATGGGCCAGGCTTGTCTGGTGCTTGCCTGGGCAACAACGCTGTTGCTGCTGGAGGTCCGCTGCCCCACATATCCATCACAGCCTGGTTGATCTGGCACCCGGTGAAGATACTTGTCCAGTTTCCTCTTGAAGGCTTCTACACTGGTCCCAGCCGTGTTTCTTATATCTTCTGGTAAGATGTTGAATAGTCTGGGACCCCGGATGTTGATACAGTGTTCCCTTATTGTCCCCACCGCACCCCTGCTCCTCACTGGGTTTATTTTACACTTCCTCCCATATCTCTCACTCCAGTATGTTATGGACCTCGAGGACTTTCCATGTATATATTATCATGTATCTCTCTCTCCGCTCCAATAAGTACATGTTCTAAACTTGAAGGCGTTCCCAGTAATTTAGGTGCTTTACTGGCTCAATGTGAGCCGTAAATGATCTCTGTATTTGTTCCAGCTCTTGATATTTCTCCTGCTTTGAACGGGGCCGTCAGCACTGAGGGAGCACTAGCGATTTGAAGTGTCACCATCGGTGCGCGCGCGCGCGCGCACACACACTACGAGGTGAGGTTAGGGAAAACCAACCTAACGACACTGGAAGACAGGAGGAATGGGGAAGGGGGACATAGCATATAAAATACTGAGAGGAATTGACAAGATGGATAGTGACAGAATGTTTGAGATGGGACACAGCAACAAGGGGGTCACAGTTGGAAGTTGAAAACTCAGATGAGTCACAGGGATGTTAGAAAGTATTTCTCCAGTCAGGAAGTGGAACAATCTGGAGAGTGATGTAGTAGAGGCAGGATCCATAAACAGCTTTAAGAAGAGGTACGATAAAGCTCTTGGAGCAGGAAGAGAGTGGACATAGTAACGACCAACGAAGAGGCGGGGGTCAGGAGCTGGGAATCGACCCCTGCAACCACAAATAGGTGTGTATAAACACACACACACACTGAAGAAGCCTACAGTGTAGGCGCAAAGTTTCAGAATAAAGATACTTAACTGTTGCACCTGTGTCTTACTTATCAACTTGACGGTATTGTATACCATTATAATATTCAGACCCTTGGTCTGAAGTTAGTTCCTGATCAGCCGGGCTGTGGTGCCTATGATGAACTACGTGAGGCTAGCACCAAGAACCTGATCGATCAGGTAATCAACCAGGCCTAGTCTATGACCTGGTCTCGTGGGGCGCTAAGCCACTGGAACTGTCTCCAGTTAACCTTCAAGTAACAAGCTTAACACACTTGCCAGTGACCCAGTTGTAAACAAAGTCTTCACTGGCATATTTCAACAAGGTTCCTATTTGCTTGTACACATCAGCTCCATCTGGATTTGTGTAAAAAGACACAGTATGTCGGTCAAGTCATTTTATTTAGGAGGACGTATATTCTACCACACTATTACCGCCTGGTCCTCCTGGAGACCTCCAGCTCCTAGGAGTCTCCAGCACCTTGCAGATCCCAGCTCCTTGGAGATCCTAGTTCCTTTTTGCAGCAGAGAAATGAAGATAAAGAAAACTCATATAGGTGTAACCCTTTGCTGGAGGGCAAGTTACGCCTCTATGCCTCCGCCACATAGGGTCGCATCTCACCTGAAGAGGGCAGCCATTCCCCGCCAGGAGGAGTCGACGCGGCTTACAAACTCACAACATGTGTATCTTTCATGCAGTCAACACTAGCTGAAAGAACCACTGGCTCCTCCACCAACACCACCAGTGCCACGTTCTGACATCCATCCATCCTCCCCTCCCCCAGTCTCTCTCTCTCTCTCTGCTGGGAGTTAACATCACGCCGAACGTTCAAGTGCCTCCGGTTCAATATATCAACGTTCTGACATTCCGCTGAACTGATACACATGCTGGATCTATATTGAGTTTTAATTAAATTTAGCCCTTAGTGATTCCGGAAACCAGCCAAACTTACTAATGATTAAATTCACAGCCTTTGACATCCAGTAGAAAGCAGGGATAGCACAAGAGAATTGCAATAATGGGGAAGCGCTAAACCCACAAGTCATACAACACCTAAAAATTATTAAAGACCATTGTGTCACCCCGTGGTCCAAAGACCCTTTAACTTTATACCAACAGATATCAGAAATGATGCTGAAAAATTATTAAATAATTTAAGAAAACATTTCACAAGTTCCTGATGTGTCTACGTCAGACTACAAGCTACAAGCACCTACACTGTCTGACCATACTGTCAACCTGGAGGTCTGGATTAGGACCAGGTCGCGGAGGTGATGATTCCCGGAACCATCACCAGGTCATTATCTGGTCACGATCAAACCGTGACCTGATGATTATTAAGGAAAGAGCGAAACGTCGAATGAAGATTAATCTTCAATTTATGGGTTAGTTGTTAATTCTTCATGACTATGTAGGCCTGCTGGTATAAACAGCTTGATTGATCAGGTCACCAGGGTAGCCTTGCCTCATTCCCAGATGCCAGTAGAAAAAAGAGCTGGAAACCGGTCAGTATTAAGTTCATCTATCAGTATATACCAGACACATCTTAGTGCTGGTGCCCTTGTATAGTCATATATTTATCAAAATCTCGTCAAAGTTTTTATATGAAACTGTTAACCCGTGTGGGTCATTCAACGCAGAGAGAGTGGAGGCTCGAACTTCGGTCCGCTAACCCAATGCAGAATAACTCAATGCAAACCAGGTACACTAACAGAACTCGATATGCATAAAATAACCGAAGTTTAAAAAAAAGTAAACAAACAATAGGGGAATATCAACAGACTGTCTACAATAGGGAACTGATCGGCTTGGCGGACTGCGTGGAGCGAGCACCAACGGCCTCACTGATCAGGTTATCAACACAAGCCTGTTCTAGGCCAGGACTGTAGGGCTGATAATCCTGACAACAATCTTCAGGTTCCAATTTTAATGATTCCGGGGACCACCACCTCTGCGTCCCGGTCCTAGACCTGTCCACCTGGCTCTATCAGTGAAGCTATTGGTGATAGCAAAACGCAATCCAACGTATACCTGGAGTATACATGGAGTGTCCCAGGGGTCAAAGCCCCCGTGGCCCGGACCATGACAAAAGCCTTCTGAAAGTCAACTTCAGGTACACCTCAAACGCCGTAACGCACTGGTTGGTTGAAGGTCGTACTGGCGACAGAAATGAAGAAAAAAAAACACGTGACAACAGTTTACCCTAGATATAGATTTATCAAAAAGTTCCAAGTAGCGCGAAACGTTGTCCTAACGAAGTCTTGCTCTGCTGTGTGTGTCTTGACCGTACCAAGGTGCTCCAATTCAATCTATTATGGCCTTTTCCATAAACAAGTCTCTCCCCTCCCCCCATATTCATTTGCGTCTCCTAGCACAGGCTGACAGATTTCAACTATGTATGTAACCAACCCTGTGTCGTGAAATACGACAGGGAAATAAAGCTTCTGTTCTCACTATGTAACCTGACCCATCCTGTGTGATAGAATATGGCAGGGAAACAGCTTTTGTTCCCACTATATAACCATCATATATAATAGCGTAGGAGCACACTGTGAATGCATTCAATTTTGGTAAGTTGCTGCTGGTGAACCTGCTCTGACGCGTGTGTCTCCTCCTCCTCCTCCCTTGTGTGTATAATATTCAAGAGCTCTTAAGATCATTCCTTTTATCTCCTGAACTCCATCGAGTCTACACAGTCACCGCCATTTGCATCTCTGCCCTCCGCCTCTCTTACTCTCTCCCCTTCACTCTTATTCCCTCATCTTTCACCATTTTCTATCCTCGTCCATCCTTTTCTCCCGCTTTCCTTCTCTTCACTATTCTTATCCCCTTCTCTCCCTCTCTCAACTCCTTTACTCTTCCACTCTCCCCTTTCCTTATCTGTTCCATCCTCCTTGCTTTCCCACGCTCTCTTTCCTCTTCTTCCTCTTCCCTCCATCTTTCCTTTATTTCTCATCAGCGTATCAATTACGCCTCCTCCATGTGCCTCTGAGTGAGGGTTTCTCCTTTGCTCAAAAGGCTAATTTAAATTTTTACTTAGTTCTCAGATCGGGGCTAATTTGTATTTTTTGTATTTTCTTTTTCGCTGATAATCCCCTTGACCTGATAATTACTAGACGGATTATATGTGAAGTTGTTTACAGCGATTGGCTTTCCTGTTTCTTTATTCTCCCCAAACTGTTTTCTGTTTTCCCCAATGCATCCACTTTATTCACCCCAAACGGTTTTCTCTATACATCTCACACTTTCATTTTTATTTACCCGTTCACTGTTTACTCATCCCACATTGTTTCCTCTATATACACTACACTATTTCATGTTTATTCACCTAACACTCTACACACCAACAAAGGTACCATCAAATTTCAACGACAGTCAAGTGAGAATATTCCTAAAGAATTTAGCCAAGATGAAAGCAGCAGCATCAGAGGTTACATCACCTTGGGTGTTGCGAGAAGCAGCAGAGGGACTGTGTGACCTTTATTGCAAAGATTACAAGTCAATGTGGATAGGATATTACTGAGAAACAGCTGAAAGCCTGCAACTTATGATACTAAACTACAAAAAAATAGACAGGAAGCACTAAACCACAGATCAGTTTTATTGTCACGTATATTGGCAAAAGTATTAGAATGATGATTAAGAAAATATTTAATCCTGAGGGAAAAAAATAAATGTAAGAGACAATCAATTCCTAAAACTTTTAAGTGACGAAAATAAAACAGGAGAGAATGTTGGACAGATTATTTCTTCCTCGATTGTACGGAGGTATATGACACTACAACATATGAGGCTGCAAGAACAGGTCATTTGCTTAAGTGGCTATAGTGGTATTTAGTGAACAAAACACGGTTGGTAATAGTAAGGAATGAGTGGGCACAAGTGACGTGAGGAGTCCAATCAAATATCAGTGCTTGTGCTTATAAGGATTGAAGACGGTATGTCATATAAGGTGGACAGGGTAGCAATGTAGCAGATGTTGCAAGTGTATGGAAAAGTTGGTAGACTATTTAAAGCAGATAAGCGTTTTTATGAGGATAGTGAGGCTCAGGTTAGGTTATGTAGGAAAGAGGGAGATTATTTTTCAGTAAAAATAGTCCTTAGACAGGGATGTGTGAAAATATTTATAGATGGGGTTGTTGGGAAGAGGTGCAGGATTAAAAATGAAGAATCTAATACAAAGTGGGAGTTGTCACAGTTGCTGTTTGCCCATGACACTGTTTTTGGAAGATTCTGAAGAGAAGTTGCAAAGGTTGGTGGACGAATTTGGGAGGGTAAGTAAAACAAGGTAATTAAAAGTGAACATAGGAAAGAGCAAGGTGATGAGAGTAACGAAAAAATTAGGTAATAAAATACTGGATATCAGATTCGAAGGATTATAGAGAAAGTGAATGTGTTCAGACATTTAGGAGTGGACTTGTCGGCGGATGGGTCTACGAAAGACGAGGTGAACCATAGAACTGACGAGGGAAAAAAAGGTGAGCGGTGCACTGAGGTATCTGTGAAGACAAATTTATCCACGAAGGCAAAAAGGGAAATGTATCAGAGTAGTCTTACCAACACTATATGGGTGTGAAGCATGGGTCGTGAATGTTAAAGCGAGGAGGCTGGAGGCAGTGGAGATATCGTCTGAGGGAAGTGTGGTGTGATTATTATGCACAAAATTCATAGTTTGGAGATTAAAAGGTGCGGGGTTGCTAAAAGTATTATCCAGAGGGCTGAGAAGGGGCTATTGAAATAGTCTGGCCATTTAAAAAGGCTGAAGAAAAATAGGATCACTTGGAGGGTGTGTAAATCTGTAGTGGAAGGAAGAAAGGGTAGGGGTCATTCTTGGAAAGGCTGGAAGGAAGAGGTATAGGAGGTTTTATATTCGAGAGGCTTGGACATCTAACAGACGTGTGTGAACGTGTTAGATTGTAGTGGAGGCAAATGGTTTTCATGAAGTGCTGTTGGAGTGTGAGCAAGGTACCATTTATAAGATGATTCAGGGAAACCATTTAGCTGGACTTGAGTCCTGGAGATGAGAAGTACTGTGCCCACACTCTGAAGGAGGGATTGGGATGTTGTAGTTTGGAGGGGCATATGAGTGGTAGTGTTGGCACGCCTCTGGCAAGACGGTGATGAAGTGAGTGATGGTAAAAGAGTTTCTTTTTTTTCGGGTCAGCCTACCTCTATGGGAGACGGCCAGTGTGTTAAAAAAGAAGTTAAAGCTGTTGGAGGGGAGGGAGCCAGGAGACAGTTGTCAGCTCAAGACACAGGCGTTGTAAACATCTAGGTTATCACCAACAGCCTGACTGGTCTGAGACCTGGCCACGATCGAGTCTCCACCACTTATTGCTTTGAAGGACCCACCCAGGTTTAGCCCTTCCAGAAATACAATATAATGCAAACACCATAATGTAACAAAATTGTTCCCCGTCATACATTTTGTAACATATCATACTGAACATTTTGTTCCACTTTCTTCTCTACTGTGTTTTAATTTTCACAATTTGTAAGGACGAATAGCGAATGTTTTCTCAAAATTCTCGACATTGTTCGCAGAGTTAATTTAAGTTCACGACGGGCAGGTCTATATTTCTATGAACTATCTGGAGTCTACCTGGAGGGTGTTCCGGGGTCAATGAACCAGTGACCTGGTTCATGACCAGGCTTCACGGTTTACCAGGGCATGATCAACCAGGCTGTTACTGCCTGTCGCACGCAATCCAACGTACGAACCACAACTCGGCTGATCAGGTACTGACTTTAGGTGCCTGTCCAGCTCCTCTTGAAGACAGCCAAGGTCTATTGATAACACACCTTATGTATGCTAGGAAGCAGCTAAACAGTCTTAGGCAACAAATACTATATGGAATGCACTTATCTGTGTCACAGGTAGATGATAACAGCTTTGGAGAAATTGTCTAGCATGTCATGGGCTAAGTTACTAACATAAACAAGACACTTTCCTTGAATATTTGAATATCGGCATCAACAGAAGTGATGATATTGTGGCTTGATCAGCTTGGACATTATTATCTGGCAAGAGTTAGCTCACTTTTATCGTTCAGTTTCTAGAAGCCAAGGTGAGCACATCTGTACACCATAAGGGGTAATAGCTAAACCTCTATAGGTTCTTGGCTTCTTGAACTTCGCCGTACCTACTCTTTGCCCTGTTACCAGTTAGTGACTCAGGACTCATCGCCTACGGGGTGCGGTCTTGTACCAGACCACCTAGTATAAGATGTGGTGCTTAATGACACTGACTTATGCAACACAGCACGGCTGAACATCAACAGTCTGAATGCACTTTTCAAGTTCCGTTTTGAATAGTTGAAAGTTTGCAATTATTTAATCAAACTAAGGGAGGGAAGGAGGAAAGGACTGACCAACTGAAGAAAGGAACAGACAAGAAAGAAAATAAAGACACATAAGGAAGGGTAGAGACAAAAGGAAGGGAAGGCAATGGAGAATGCGGTGAGGGGTGCACTTCCCTGTACGTCAGCACCATCTTGGGAGGGCATTCCGGTGTTTCTCTCCCGAGCATTAATCAATAACGACACGTGAGGCCCTAGTGGGTGAGGATCCGGGCACCACCACACTACTACAGTACCACACTACTACTATAGTACCACACCACCACACTACAGTACCACACCACCACCACACTCTGCGTACAGCATCACCACTACCGACACACCACCAACTACTACAGTACCACACCACCACACACTACTACAGTACCACACCACCACTACACTACTACAGTACCACACCACCACCACCACTACTACAGTACCACACCACCACCACACTACTACAGTACCACACCACCACCACACTACTACAGTACCACACCACCACCACACTACTACAGTACCACACCACCACACTACTACAGTACCACACCACCACCACACTACTACAGTACCACCACCACCACCACTACTACAGTACCACACCACCACCACACTACTACAGTACCACAACACCACCACACTACTCCACACACCACACTACTACAGTACCACACCCACCACACTACTACAGTACCACACACCACCACACTACTACAGTACCACACCACCACCACACTACTACAGTACCACACCACCACCACACTACTACAGTACCACACTACCACCACACTACTACAGTACACACCACCACCACACTACTACAGTACCACCACCACCACCACTACAGTACACACCACCACACTACTACAGTACCACACCACCACCACACTACTACAGTACCACACCACCACCACACTACTACAGTACCACACCACCACCACACTACTACAGTACCACACCACCACCACACTACTACAGTACCACACCACCACCACACTACTACAGTACCACACCACCACACACTACTACAGTACCACACCACCACCACACTACTACAGTACCACACTACTACAGTACCACACTACTACAGTACCACACCACCACCACACTACTACAGTACCACACTACTACAGTACCACACCACCACCACACTACTACAGTACCACACCACCACCACACTACTACAGTACCACACCACCACCACACTACTACAGTACCACACCACCACCACACTACTACAGTACGCACCACCACCACCACACTACTACAGTACCACACCACCACCACACTACTACAGTACCACACCACCACCACACTACTACAGTACCACACCACCACCACACTACTACAGTACCACACCACCACCACACTACTACAGTACCACACCACCACCACACTACTACAGTACCACACCACCACCACACTACTACAGTACCACACCACCACCACACTACTACAGTACCACACCACCACCACACTACTACAGTACCACACCACCACCACACTACTACAGTACCACACCACCACCACACTACTACAGTACCACACCACCACCACACTACTACAGTACCACACCACCACCACACTACTACAGTACCACACCACCACCACACTACTACAGTACCACACCACCACCCTCTACAGTCCACACACTACTACAGTACCACACCACCACCACACTACTACAGTACCACACCACACACGTACACGTCACACCACCACCACACTACTACAGTACCACACCTACCACACCACCACCACACTACTACAGTACCACACCACCACCACACTACTACAGCACACACCACACACTACTACAGTACCACACCACCACCACACTACTACAGTACCACACCACCACCACACTACAGTACCACACCACCACCACACTCTCAGTCCACACCACCACACTACTACAGTACCACACCACCACCACACTACTACAGTACCACACCACCACCACACTACTACAGTACCACGCCACCACCACACTACTACAGTACTGTACTAACAATATGTACACACCTTTCATACAGCCCTGGTGGGTACGTAGACGGCGCTTCGAAGATGGAACTCTCGAGAGAAGCTGCGAGTGGATCTAAAGCCATCAGCATCAAAAGATGAGTACAACCCCTTTGTGGTTTTATTACGTTCTCATCTTATCCAAAATCCCACACATCACCACCACACTACTATAGTACCACACCATCACACTACTACAGTACCACATTACACTACTACAGTATCACACCACCACACTAAAGTACCACACCACCACCACAAAATTACAGTCCCCACACAATAACACTGCCACACTGATGGATCAGAATACCAAACCACCATACAATACTTGCACCACTATCATAATACCATACCACCAAACCATGGAAAGCATACATAAAAAAAATTGCTACTTATTTAATCCTAATATTATTTATTAATGATTCAAACTTCTCTTCCTTACTCTTGAGGCCTAAATCTATTAAAATATTACACCAAATTCATGGTGCCTTTAAGGATTCCTAGAGGGTTCGTTTTGGTCCCATACGACTCTCGCTCAATGTAAACACAACACTCTTAAATATGTACACAAGCCGACGGTGGAAATCTAGTTCAATAAATTTCCACCCGTTTGCGAATTGATAAGCATTCCAAAATCTCTTAAGAATTTCACTGCATGTAGCAGTTTTTCATTAAATAACTTATAACAAGCCTGGTGTTCCGGGGTATAGGAGTGACCGTCTAGCTTCGGCTAGTCGCCCATACTTATCTGGGATCTGGCTGTGTGGTTAAAGTATTGTGTACTTTGTTTGATGAAAAGTGTGTATGTTCGAATTCTGCTGTGGACTGAGACAATGTGTGTATGTGTGTGTGTGTGTGTGTGTGTGTGTGTGTGTGTGTGTGTGTGTGTGTAAGATATATATATATATATATAAAAGTAGCCCTGCTAAGGACTTAAAAATATATATAAAATAGCTCTAGGCCTTTCCTGTTGCAATCAACACATCAGGAGCTTGCAATGCTGCAGGAATGAGCAGGAAGTCCAAGCAGATTAGTTCAAAACGTTCTAGCTCCTGATATGCTGATTGCAACACGAAAGGCCTATAGCTATCATTCAACTCCCCCTGCATCCTGTAGAGCTTGTTCGCGATTAATGCGCGAGTGAATGTATATATAAGACTAAAAATGATTAGATAGCAATTATTTATACCCTTTGAGTGTGATGACATTGTGGCTCCATTTTTTTTTAACTGGATATTGAACATAAACTGATTTGTAGTTTACATTGAGAGACGCTCACTGAGGGACCAGCCAACACATACCATTGGTAGAAATTCATATAGAACTGTAGTGACCCAGACACAAAAGCACACAACTCTGGTCCACTAACAAGGACTTACATCTGGGGTGTCGACACAACGTTGATGATGCTGTAACTGAGGTGAGGACAGCATTGATACTGTTACTGAAGTGTGGACAATACTGATGATGCTGTGAGGTGTAGGTAACATTGATGCTGTGAGATGTAGACAATATTGATGATGCTCTGAGGTGTAGACAACATTGATGCTGAGATGTAGACAATATTGATGATGCTCTGAGGTGTAGACAACATTGACGTAAATCTACGCAGCAGCTGTTAGGAAATGAAAAGTTAACAAAGGCCTGCGGAACGAACGAAGCATTACGAGAGAGCTGAGCGGCTTAGCCACCTCTGTTAACAAACGGAAACAAAGGACACAGAGCTTTTAAATGGAATTAAACAAAATAAAACTATCAACAAAAAAATAGAGGCACGAAATCTTTGGCAAAGAAAACATAAATATCCAAAGATAAAGTGAGAACAAGAGAGGGAAGAAATAAGAATGATGAGAGGCAAGTGCCACACAAGATCCTCAACATCTGGCATCACCCCCACGCGAACAAATATGACAATTTTAAGAACAGGAAATAAAGTATCATCTTAAAGAGAACAGGAGATGAGACGATGACCAGAAAGATACAAGAACGATGTCGTTCCGTTTCCATAATGAGTAAGAGAGAGAAGATATGGCCCTGTAAGGACAGTCTTGGGCAGTGTCACTCATTCCATGAATGAACATACCATTACAAACACAACATTGGGAGGCGGAACTCATCATGTGAGTAAACATACCAAGACTGTGCCACTCATCCTAAGAATGAACCTACTGCCACAAACTTTTTTTACATTTCAACCCAAATAGTTGCCATACCATTGGCGATACGAACTCCATCCTGTTACAACATAGATATCACAGCCTTTAAAATTATATTAGTCTATTTACAGCAATTCCTGCTGTATATTTATAAATTGTTAGGAACCTTAGTTACATGTTCATATAGTTCTTAAATTTTAAGCGATAATTATAAATTCCTACATAGTGCCGAAGAATGTGTTTATGCTTCTCTCCACACACTTTACACCATCGTTCCTCTCCTGGCCACCAGTCTCTATTCTTTTATTTCCACCTTTCTTACCACCAACATACCTGGAGAGGGTATATTGGTGGTCTGTGACCAGGCCTCATGGTGG
This sequence comes from Cherax destructor, assembly GCA_009830355.1. Lineage (NCBI taxonomy): Eukaryota > Metazoa > Arthropoda > Malacostraca > Decapoda > Parastacidae > Cherax > Cherax destructor. Next base: position 30,393 of record WNWK01011643.1, on the reverse strand, counting down.
ATCAGGGCCTGATCAACCAGGCTGTTATTGTGTCGTGTGGGTCTTGGGAGAGATATATAGGAGGTCAAAGATACTCCTTGTTGGATGGTTACGGTATATTTACAGTAAGTGAAGGAGAGTCCAGCACACCGTCTGTCTCGCCTGTAGGTCTAACGTTAGTGAGCGGAGAGTGCCTATGAGAGGCTGTGCACATGCGCTGAGCCTCTGACGTCAGCGGGTACCGTGACGTCACACGCAAAGGGACCAGCTGTATAAAAGGAAAGATACACTTCACAAGTGTATATATGATACTGACACGACAATTGTTGGCTGCACGCAACCCGACGCACGAACCACTGCCCGGCTGGTCAGGTACTGACTTTGGGTGCCTGTCCAGGGCCTTCTTGAAGACAGCTGTAATAATGTAGATTCATTACTAACACACTTCCTTCTATGAACTCATCTAGGTTTAGTCCTTGTAATATGCTACAATATTTTTTCCAAACCTGCCCTCTGTGTTGTCATCTCTCGCATTAATACCTGCTATTTCATCAGCTATCTCATTCCTTGTGATGTTAACATGAGATGGTAAAAAAAAAAAAAAAAATGAAAGACTGGAGATGGAAATAATTGAGTGTGTTGTGGAGAGGAAATTTCATACTCTTATAAGATCACTACGAGATGCATAGGCCTTGCCCAAGAGTCATTATGACAAACCTCCAGGGCAGTTTTGAAATTTAAACAATTTGCAAGTTATTACATATGATTACCGGGGGGCTTTATCTGGAGGAGGTTTAGGGGTTTAACTTTCCCCACAACCCGGTCTCAGACCAAGATTCCTGGTGGACCGCCTTATCAACAAAGCTGTTAGTACTGGCAGCACGGAGTCAAATGTAAGTACCATAGTCAGGCTGATCTGGAACTGACTTGAAGAACTTAAGTTAATTCTTGAAGACAACTAGAGTTCTGTTGTTAATCCTCCTTAAGAATGATGGGAAGATGACGAAGTCTTGGCTCCCTTACACTTAATTTCCTCTTAGTGTACTAACTGCGTCCCCTGCTTTTCAGTGGAGGTATTTTGCGCCGGGGGTGAGGGGGTAGATTTCAGCTTGCACAATTGCGACCAATTCTCCCAAAATTTTCAGATTTCAATTATAATGTAACGTAGGTGCTCTTAGCCAGTCGTTAAGAGGATGCACCCTAGGAAGAAGTGTCAAAACCTAGAGAACCCATGAAGCTGAGAGGGAGAGTACAGGCCAGAAAACAGCACGAGAGGCAGCAGGTACGGGGGAAAAAGCGTAAGCAGGTACGGGGAGGGAAGAGAAAGAGACAGAAAGAAAAAGAGAAATAGAGTAAGAGAGTAAGAGAGAAAGACAAAGAAATAGAATAAGAGAAAGAAAGAGAAAGAGCGCAGAAAGCAGCAGGGAAAGAAGGGGGAGAGAGCAGACGCACGCTGGGAGCCCCATCTTAAAGGAGACGGACTAAACAAATCTTAAGAACTTTACTGCCTCAGGGGAGTCTGCCTTGAAAGTCACTGCTGTCATCCTCACCCTAGCCAGCACTGCAAGTCATCAAATTATAACTACGCATAAAAAAAGTCATTACCTTCTCACCTCACGATAGCCATCATTTTTACAAAAACATCACCATACCTGTACAAGTCACCACCAACACCGTCGCCAGCGCTGATCGTAGACTGCATGTATCAGAAATCTTGTAGATAACTGGATCAAAGAACCGACAAGTTGATAAATTAGACATGTGCAACACTTGGGTATCTTTATTTAGGCATGACCTACTTCCACATTTGGATTTGTCAAATGTGATACCACCTACGACTGCTTCACCTCACCTGCCCACAGTATATAAGCCACTTCTTCGCGCACATGCTGTATTCTTTTCAAGATTAATGGACTGATTACATTGACTCAAAGGCCGAGGGACTGATTACCTCAAACTACTCCTGTTCTTTATCATTCTCTTTTGTATGGACTGATGAAACCACTGTGTGGCGAAACGTTTGCTCAATAAAGATACCCAAGTGTTGCATATGTGTCTAATTTATCAGAAATCTTCCCTATGAGGATAGACTGAGAGCCCTGAATCTGCACTCTCTAAAAAGGCGTAGAATTCGGGGGAATATGATTGAGGTGTATAAATGCAAAACAGGAATAAATAAAGGGAATGTAAATAGCGTGCTAAAAATACCTAACCAAGACAGGATTCACAGCAATTATTTTAAGTTGGAAAAATTCAGATTCAGGAAGGATATAGGAAAGCACTGGTTTGCTAATAGAGTTGTGGATGAGTGAACAAACTCCCGAGTACCGTCATAGAAGCTAAAACGTTGTGTAGTTTTAAATAAAGGTTATATAAATACATGAGTGGGTGTGAGTTGGACCTGACTAGCTTGTGCTAATAGGCGTGATGCCGTGCTCCTTAAGTGGATGTAACCAGACCTGACTAGGTTGGGTCATTGGCTTAAGCCGGTGTGAGACTTGGACCTGCCTCGCATGGGCCAGTAGGCCTGCTGCTGTGTTCCTTCTTGATGTGCTTTCTTACGCTTTTAGAGGCGAATGTACTGGGCAGCAACAGTAATTAATCAATTGAATTAACATAAAACTTGAACCTTACCACACACAATTGACACTCACCTTTGATGAGTTCCGAGAGTCTTTCTACTCACTGAGTCCGGCCATGGGCCAGGCTGTTGCTACTGGTGGCCCGCTGCCCCTCATATCCATTACAGCCTGGTTGATCTAGCACCTCAACTAGCGATATCAACCTAATCCTTGGCTGTTTCAATATACAATCATCATTACATTTAAAATTTAAGAGTATATATTTACAGGTATTACCACCTTTTCAAATTACCATTATTTAATTTCCGCAAATGCTTCACATATTTTTAAGTAAAATGTCAGCAACATTTGTTACAACGTGTTTTATCTAATACGTATCAATAGTATTAAAACTATTCTCTTGCATTATGTTACATTCTAAGGTGGTGTTGGTGTGTGTGTTTATCCTGCTCTTCACTTTACATAGTTACCCCTTGAAGTTACCACACCAACCTGCCCCCCCCCACACACACACAGGTCTCTAAACTAATCCTGGCCACCGCCTCTATTCTTTTGTTTCCAACATTTTTACGAAAAGAAAAAAAAGTTTCATCTAATGCAACCTTAGTGTAACGCAGTACAGATTCACAACTGACACTTTTCGGCGATCACATCCTCTAGAATCTAGATTTTTAATCTGAATTTTCCTAGTAATTTTCTGTAATGTTGCTCCAAAACTGTAGTCAAAACTTCCCTGTGCTACTATTTATGTCAGTTCATCAGTTCTCTCATTCCCCGCGATATTACCATGAAATGGTGTCCACACAAACTTTATTAATACAGTATTTTCTAATTTTCTAACTTTTTACATTTCTTTTATTTTCCTCTACAACTTTATCTGTAATATTTCCGGTTCAAAAGCCAATTTATGGGGCACTAATTCAGTGAAGGTCTATGATACCTGGTCTCCTAATTTTTCAAGATAACAAATTTTTGGTTTCAAACTACAGTCCTCCCTGATCCAGCAGCACCACTCGGCACATTAGTCTTACATTCATCATTCCCAGCTCTGGCACAGTATCTTCACATTCTATATCCTCAGCTGTGACACTTAGTGCACAAGCCCCACATTCACTCTCCCCAGCTACGACACATTCTTAGCACACCAGCCCCACATTCACTCTTCCCAGCTACGACACATTCTTAGCACACCAGCCCCACATTCACTCTTCCCAGCTACGACACATTCTTAGCACACCAGCCCCACATTCACTCTTCCCAGCTACGACACATTCTTAGCACACCAGCCCCACATTCACTCTTCCCAGCTACGACACATTCTTAGCACACCAGCCCCACATTCACTCTCCCCAGCTACGACACATTCTTAGCACACCAGGCCCACATTCACTCTCCCAGCTGTGCCCAGCATCAGCATATACCATTCACGGCGAGTCTTCATATCACCGTCTCCACAACGCAGTCCTCTCACTAAAATGCTCTCCAAATATTGGAAATTCTGAATCGTCCTCAGTCGATCACCACACAGCTGTATTTGATAGTCGTGACTCTCTCCCTTCCCAAGCACCACCAGCTGTCACCTTTAACAACATATACTCTCCGCTTGCATTTTGAAATCCCTTGAAATTTACTTGTTTGCAAATTTATTAATTAAAACAGCTGTACCTCACCCAAATATTGTACTTTTCTTCAGTCCGTATTTTTCCCTCCGTACGTAGCTTTCCGCTCAACCTGCCATCAGTATGCTCGCTTGTTACTGCAGTCTCAGGTGCCAGCGGTAGCGTAGTGTTGTGTTCCTTTGTGAGTTATCTTGTACTCTCGTTCAAATTTTAAGTACATACTTGCTCTCGCTAGCTCTGCCTGTCTCGTGTTTTCTCTCTCTCTCTCTCTCTCTCTCGTTCTCGCTTGTTCTCGCTTGTTCTCGCTTGTTCTCGCTTGTTCTCGCTTGTTCTCGCTTGTTCTCGCTTGTTCTCGCTTGCTCTCCCTCTCCCCTCTCTCCCCCTCGCGCTCACTAACAGAAGTAGAAACTTGGAGCTCAAAACACCAGACGCCACACTGACTCTTCATACAGCACTTATTAGACCAACTTGAATATGCCGTACAGTTTTAGTCTTCAAATGAAGAGAAGAGCTCTTAACACATACTATCACTCAGAAACAGATTATACAAAGAAAGATCTAACCATATGCTGTACTTTCATCAAAATTGATGGACTGAACACGTCGATTCCAGGATAAGGGACTGATTACCTCAAACTTCTCTCTTTACACCGTTCTTCTTCTCTGTATTGGACTGATGAAGCCAGTGTGTGGCGAAACGTTTCCTCAATAAAGAACAAGTGTCTCATTCTTCGGCTTGTCAATTTTTTAAACCATTTATCACAACAATGTGAAGCGCTGATTGAGTTCATGATTGGAAACTATGGAATGAAACTGCGAGGCAAAAGATGCATCAAGAATGTATGCCAAGTTTTTCTGCAAAAATAATTATAGCAGAATGAAATAAACTACCAGCTAATGCTGTAAGCCTGAAGCCAATGCAGTCATTTAAGAACCAGATGGACAAACACTACGCAAGTATACGATTCAACCATCAGGACCTAGCAAGTTATAGTGACCAGCAAGGTATAAGAAATGTTTAGGGAGAACAAGAGCGAGGTGTTACCTTGGTGGCTCACTATCACTCAGTTACACACTAAACCTTCAGTAGTAATTCTAAAACCCGCACGGACCGTCATATGCATATAACGATTGGGCAATCTTAAGTCATTGGATTCTTGATGTTTGTAAAGCGGCTGCATCACAACGACCAGTTGAGAGAGAGAGGCAACAACAGTAGTAGAAGTAGAGGGTTATGATAGTCTTAACAGAACAGGTGGTAGCCAGAAGCAAAACTACTGCTATACACATACTGTAAACGGAATAACAGACAAAAATTAAGATAGAAATAATTTATCACAGTTGTAACACACGTCTTCCAAACACTTCCATCTCTAATGTAAATGTTAAGTTATTTTTTCCAATATGGTATGGTATATTCCCCCCCCCCCTTCCCTCCTCGTTTTTCTTGCCGGCAGTGACCGCAGGTAGTGGACAGATAAGAGAGATAAGAGAAGAGAAGATTTTGCTCGAATTTTCAATCCCCGGAGGGTTAACCACCCCAGGATACCCCAAGAAAGACCGTGAGTCATCGACGGACTCTTGTCTTATTTCCACTGGGATCCTCAATCTTGTCCTCCAGGATGCGACCCGCACCAGTCGACTAACACCCAGGTACCTACTTGTTTGCTACATGAACGGGGACAACAGGTGTAAGAAAACACGCCCAATATTTCCACCCTTGGCGAGGATCGAACAACGGACACCCTATGTGAAGCGAGAGCATTCCCTACCAGGTCATGGGACACCTTAGAGCCTTCTGCTTTACTATCCTCGTCTCATACACAAATACACGATAGTCCTTAATAGTCTTTAACCTAGATAGATGTAGATAGTTCTCAGCAGATAGCCTCGGTGCGGACTTACAAATTTTCTGCTATCTTTTCCATGCACTGCCTCCATCTCTCCTTCTCTTACTTCCTTCCTCCGTTCCTTCCTTCCTTCCTTCCTTCCTCCCTCCCTCCCTCCCTTCCTTCCTTCCTTCCTTCCTTCCTTCCTTCCTTCCTCCCTCTCGTAAACTCAGTATTCTACAGGTCAGAACTATTTAAAACTTGACAGAAAAGTAACCTCTCAGGGAGGCTGCCTGAGGGAGCAGTCCGTGACCAGTCGACCAAACTGTTATTACTTACATCCCACATAGCTGCGTAGCCCTGGCATAATTAGTCAGTTCTATTTCTGAAGATAATTTTCCAGTTCGCTATGAAGCACATCTAGACGAGTCTCATCGACTTTCCTGCTCTTGTTGGCAATGCTAAAAACTAAGGCTCAAAATCAAAGGTTATTCTCCTGATCTTCCCAAATGCATTCAATGGCGTCGTTCTTAACGGTGGTCGTTTTCTCACGTTACCCCAGTGGGTAATTTCTGTATGCAGATGAGGGCGAACTTTCCAATAGCTTCCATGTATAAATTATAATACACTTCTCGCGCCTACTCTCCAGTGAACGTAGTTTAAATACCTTTAGTTACTACCTGCTGTTTGGACGCTTAACCGAGTTCAGCCGAGAGTATATTTTCTATTAGCCTGTGACTGATTTCGAGTTTTCATTCTCTCTCAGCCCGATCTGGGGCCAAGCTGTTCTAGCGATTGCCTGGCTAACCAGGCTGTTGCAGTTGGCAGCCTGCTGGCTCACAGCATTTCAACACGAATAATCTGGCGGTAAACCGGTTTATAGTCCACATGGCTCGGACTTCCCACATCACGCCTAGTTAATGACCTAATCAACCAGGCTGTTGGTTCAAGCAGCACTCACACATAGGTACCACAACTTGAATGATCAGGGTGTGAGAGTGCACTAATAAGGTACCTTATATATAAAGGAGATATATTAAATAACTCACGACATATTTTAAGAATCATATTATAGGCCTGTAGTAAGGAGTGTGACTTTAAAATTACTTTTTAGAAAAAAAAATATATGCATCAAAATGGAATGCAGAGTTAAGAACGTAGAGAACAGTGTATGTTCCATCGTTGAAATATAAAAATACGTGAAGAACCTGGGAGAAGATCAAAGGTTGGGGCCGGGATTGGTACACCAAGTGAAGGGGATGGACTCTTAAGTAACTTAAGCTAACAACACCACAACACAAGAGAACCAGACGAGACAATCATGATATACAAATAACAAATCTGGGAATTTAAAAGTTGATAGGGAAAAAAGTATGTTTGAAATGCGAGAAACTAGAGAAATAAAAACGCTTTGTAATTCTAATATGTTTTAGGAACTATACGAAGTAGTGGAGGCAAATATATATATATGTGTGTGTGTGTGTGTGTGTGTGTGTGTGTGTGTGTGTGTTGCTAAATAGGTAAAATTGGTCAATTAGCAAGAACTCATTTAAAATTAAGTCCTTTCTAAAATTTTCTCTTATATATTTAAAGATATATAACTTTTTCCATTTATGTTAATGTAAAAATTAATAATTTTGTAGGTAGTAGGTTGGTAGACAGCAACCGCCCAGGGAGGTACTTCCGTCCTGCCAAGTGAGTGTAAAACGGAAGCCTGTAATTGTTTTACATGATGGTAGGATTGCTGGTGTCTTTTTTCTGTCTCATGAACATGTAAGATTTCAGGTACATCTTGCTACTTCTACTTGCATTTAGGTCACACTACACATGCATGTACAAGCATATATATACACACCTCTCTGGGTTGTCTTCTATTTTCTTACTAGTTCTTGTTTATTTCCTATCTCCATGGGGAAGTGGAACAGAATTCTTCCTCCGTAAGCCATGTGTGTCATAAGATTCGACTAAAATGCTGGGAGCAAGGGGCTAGTAACCCCTTCTCCTGTATACCTTACTAAAGTTAAGAAGATAAACTTTTGTTTTTCTTTTTGGGCCACCCTGCCTCGGTGGGACACGGCCGATTTGTTGAAAGAAAAAATATATATTAATAACAACACTGCGACTAGCCAAGGAGTCGAACCCATGCTGCTTTGGCCCGCCTCATGGTGAGCGAAAGACAGAGGACGCTCTAGTCCACGGAACCGCACAGTTCTCAAGAATGACGCACCCAGCCAAGCTAAGTATTGTACCCGTCATCCGAGAACATACGGTGGTGTGGATGCCTCCGAGTTAATTTCATTCTACTCCCTGTTTGGTGTACTAGCCCACGATCAATACCACGAACGAGTGGTATTGATCAATAACTGGGGACCCTCATCCTCAGAGAAGACAATAAGCGTACCTCAGGGAAAACTCAAGGTTCTCCCCGGAGCTGTTTGAATATTTTCTTCTACCACCCCCTATATTTTATATTACATGTGAACTTTATTAATAGACAGAATACATTGACGGAAAACACAAACATGAATACATTGGTACAATATTTCAAAGATTATAAATCTCCTCCAGCTCCTCCAAGCCGAACGCAATTATATATATATATATATATATATATATATATATATATATATATATATATATATATATATATATATATAATTACAGAGAGGTTGTAGAACGTGCTTTTATTAGGACAAAGTTTCGCTCCTTGTAGAGCTGCTATTAATACATGAAATAGAGCTAAACTTTATCCCAATAAAAGTTTCATCTGTAACTTGTAGCTTTGTCTTCATACTTACAGTGTAGTTAGTGATTAGAAATGGCTCTAGGAAATTATATCAAAAGTAGAAAAAAATATGATAAAAACAAGAGGACACCGCGAGCATGACTATTCTCAAATAAAAAAGCTGTCAAAAGTAAGTTAGGAAACGTTTCAGCTTAGAGATTAACGGACGCAGACTCGAGCCTCCACCACTCCTTAAGCCGAATGACCTACGTGGATTTATAATAATAATAATAATAATAATAATAATAATGAGTAGTGTCTGCACTCTAAAGGAGGGATTTGGGATATTTACCGTTTGGAGGGACAGCTGAACTGTCGTACCTGCGCGCCTCTGGCAAGACAGTCATAGTGTAAAGGATGGTGAAAGTTATTTCTTTTTTTAGGTTACCCTGCCTCGGTGGAAGACGACCAGCGTGTTAATAATAAAGAAAAGTAAAAAAGAAAATAATCTGGAACTGCCAAAAACCTGTCGTCTACATACTGCCCTCTTAACACATTAGCAGTGTATCAACGAGGACCGAGCAAGAGCCACGATGAATGGCACCATCACACTTAATAGGCCATGGTTAATGGTGCCATTAGTAGCGGCGTTACCGCAGCAACAAGTCAACTCAATTTCAACTCTTGATTGCCAGTCCCCTGCGAAGCCTGGGTAACGAGCTTGTTAGTAAGTCAACGTAACTGGTGATGGCTCCAGGGGTAACAGTGTCATTAACAATCCTCCACCCTGCCCGGAGGCCAACTGATGTCTGGTAAATAGCTGGCGGATAATCACCTGGCAACTGTTAGCGGCGCCATCACGTAAGCCATCACACTAATATGCACAACAGGTTGTCATTTAGACAAAGTTCTACATTATAAATAGTATTCAATACCGATGCGTAAGACAAGTGCAACCACTAGGAATCTTTACTGACAAAACTTCACCTACGCTGCAGGCTTCATCAGTCGTAGGTGAAAAGTTTTGTCAATAAAGATTCCTAGTGTTCCACACTGTCTTACGGACAGTGTCGATTTACACACACACACACACAAACGTAGGAATCAAAGATATAATTAGAGAAAAGATTTATCCCAATAACGACAATAATTAGAGCGAAAAAATTTCATATTATAGTTATTAATCTCCCTGAGTGTGTCCATGGGTTTTCTTTTCATAATCCTGATACTTAACAGTATCTTAGCAAGAGCCAATATCAGGTCATCAACATTTCATCTAAACCCATAGGTGGGTATAGAAACTCACAGGCCAGTATGTTAACCACTGGGCCAGGTGGCTCTAATAAGATTCATCTAACTAGGTATATTTCTATACACCACAGGGAAATTAGAATGGGCCACCACTGTGACCACAAATGAAGTTATTTTACAGATTAATCCCACATCAGCGAACTCTAGCTCAAGTCCCTTCAAAGCCATCATCGTGACTCACGAAATCATAAAAGTACATTTGTTTGCAATCGTGTTATTACGATTTCGTGAACCACTACCGGGGTTGTACCATACCGTGTGGGGGGTGTTGTACCATACCGTGTAGGGGGGGGTTGTACCATACCGTGTGGGGGGTGTGATAAGGCTTGTGTAGGAGAAACTTGTAGAGACCCAGATACCAGAGTCAAAGTACATAGGAGTATATACGCATGCCGTAAGCACTGACGTTCGTAACGAGACCGTCACAGCACATTATTTTTAGAATCAGTAAAGTAACGCGACCGTCCCTAGCAACAGATAATATATACGACCAACAATAATAGGGACAACTAAAACAATTTTCCAAAACTCTGAGAAGATTTATTTCCTCTAAACCTGACACTGCCATCAATTTACTTCGCCTCCTCCGCCGGCTACTCTTATACAACAACAATCTTTCGCCCCACCCAGGACCTCTCCCCAACCACTGTAGATATTCATGTCGTGTTATTCTCTATGGTGGACGAAACGTATACCTTTGAAGAGTTTAGAGAGTTTCACTACTCACGGAGCCCGGCCATGAGCCCTGGTGCTTGCCTGGTCAACCAGACTGTTGCTGCTGGAGGCCCGCTGCAGCAACAGCCTGGTTGATCAGACAAGCACCAGACGAGCCTGGCCCATGGCCGGGCTCCGAGAATAGTGAAACTTCGTAAATATGATACCAAAACACGTATAGTGTGTTTTGGTATCATCCGTCTCTGCTACACATCCAATAAAACTAAATGTAATTTTAATCTGCCTTATTCCGTAAGCTCTTCAAGCAGGATAAAGAATGCCTTGGTATCGATGAAGGAACTCTTGAATTAATCTCATAACCTTCCTTCCCATGGCGCTGTATGACCCCTACAGATTTTAAGCTCTTGATGAATACGATAATCATACAAAGTCGAAATCGAAGCTAAAATTATTAATTATTTTCGGTTAATTTGCCCTGATTAACCTATATTAATGTACAGATAACATTAACTCATTAAAATGGAACATTCTTCTCATATGGGGAAACAAGGCAGACCTCATCGTCGCCTACATAATTAGAAGTCACACGATGGGCATTTGAGCTGGACACTTGCTTTACCTGTAGTTTATCTATACGTACCCACCCCCACTACACAAGACCAAGCTTCCATGTCGATAACTTCATCTCGACCATCTTCTTTACCTACTATAACGAGAAACAGCGTTGCACGATTGCTTTACCGGGAGTGGAGAGTGGGGAGAGAGCCTTCTGCTCTTCTATCATTGTCTACCACAACTAGATAATAAACAGTCCTTAATATAAATAGAAATAAGCTAGTTCTCAGCAGTAAGTCTCGGCGTGGACTTCCTAGTCGGCTATTTCTTTGTCTCATGAATATTAAGGAAATGTGTTGAGCGATTGCGCTTGTGGAGTTTATATTAAAAAATTGTGTTGACAGATTGCATTGGTAAATAAAAAAATCACGCAGCAATAATCGTCCTGTAAACAAAAAACTCTTAAGGACAATCCAGACCATTTCTCGACTCTGGCCAATTGTGAAAAAACCTACAAAGAAAATGATGCCTTACTAATACCACCTTATGCGAAGTGTGTGGAGTAAGGAGAGTGCCAACCACATCTCATGAATGTTGAGTGGAGTGATGGGAGGAGATCACTGGAGCGTGGGAGTCTTCAAGATGTGACCCACCCGGGGAGAACCGGAAGAGAGAAGGAAGAGAGAACGAGAGAAGAAAGGAAAGAAGGGTATAGGGTGGAAGAGAAAGGAAGGGAGGGAAAGAGAAAAGGAAAGAGAAAGGAGGGTAAGGGGACAGAAGAGTAAAGGGGAGAATGATAGAAGAGGAGAGAAGGGAGGGGGACGAGAAGGAAGTGAGAAGAAGAAAGAGGAAAGCGGGCAAAAAGAAAAAGAGTGGTGTGGAGGGAGCATACGGAGGAGGAGAGAGAGGGAATAGTTAGAAGAGAGAATGGAGGGGAAGGAGAAAAGGAATAGGAAGCAGAGAAAAGAAATTAAGTGGGAAAAGGAATTTTTTTTAATCATGACTGGATACATCAGCAGTGTGCTGCTACCATATTCAATACGACAACAGTGGTAACAAACAGCAGCTTCGTTTCCCAGTCATATTTCATCACGCAGGATGGGGCTCATACAACGTGCTGAAATCTATGGGTCTGTGTTGGAAGACTTCACTAAGACAATGAGGATATCGTCAAGCATTCCAGCAAGGGTTCATCAGCTACGGAAGCTTCAAAGGTTGGGAACTGACACCTCTCTGGATAGCCTATCCCATAAACCGGAGAAATGGAATTTGTATGAAGATACCGCTCTTCCACAGAGGGAACAAGAGAAATTGCACATAGGAGGCAGAGGGAGGAGAGGTGGGGGAAAGGTAGATAGGAAGCAGAGGGAGGAGAGGTGGGGGGGGGGAAGGTAGATAGGAGGCAGGGAGAGGAGAGGTGGGGGAAGGTAGATATATGGAAGTCATACGTTATCTAACTAATGGGGACAAGAAAAGGGAGGGAGGAGAAATTAAATTCAAGCAACCACTTGATTGAGCTATTTAAGCCTACGGGCTGCAAGCAGTAACAGCCTGGATAGTCATGATAGCCCCAGCCCGGGTTGTGGAAATAGGAAGACACTAAACTGGTCACATGTATTTGACACTGGGACGGGCTGCAAGTGTTTTCAATCCTCTAAAAATGTTTAACAAACTGCCCTAATAACCCACGTAACTTTCTACAAGATTAACCACTTCTGGTGGTGGTGGTGGTGGTGGTGCTGCTGCTACTACTACTACTACGTCGCAAGCCAAACCTTACCACTATCTCCACGGCCAGCAAATTACAGTTCCATTAGCAGGCGCCCCTCAAGCTAGTACCACCACTACTACCACCACCTCATTGGTTCACCCATACAACTCTCTCGTCTCTACATTAGGTTGATAATACTCTTAGTGGGCGAAACGTCTCTCTAACATACCCAGGAGTTGCCCGTGAGTCTTATTCATCAATATTTCATTATGATGACTTCCGTTAACATACAAAAACAATAGTAACTAAAGAACATAAAGCAGAATAATGTGACTGGAACAACACACAAATAACTCGCACATAGGGGAATCAGACTTATGACAACACTTTGATCCCACTTGAACCATTAACTAGTCACGTGTCCAGTGACTAGTTAATGGTTCAAGTAGGACCGAAACGTCGTCATAAGTTTCATTCTATGTGCGGGTTATCTGTTTACAATAGTAATTTTAAAAGTGAATTACAGGAACCTAAATAAAGGATATATACAGACACTGTATACAACTTATGTTAGCACACTCATGGGTTATGCACCTGAAGAAAATTGATTACGTCCAGAAATTTCACAACAATAGTAGTTCCAGATCTGACTCAAATTCAACTGAGAGGAGACTAAAGGAATCGCATTAACAACCTTGAGAGAACGGTTAACCAAAGATATGGTTACTACAAACATACTCAAGGTAATAGCGGCAGATAGTTATGGACTGACACACTGAGAATGTTTGCAAGCAAGCACCCGTGACATACCTGATCGGTTTCGAGGGTTATATAACCTCTCAGCTCAGCTTGAAGATTTCCTTGATGAATCCCTGGTCAATCATACGGTTATCGTTAGTAGCGTTTTGAAGTGTAATTTCCTATATGGACGCTAAGATACAGGAGCCCAAGTGGTGGAAAACTGGAATGTGGTGGTTAAGGGTGTTATGGAAACTGCGCAGATTCATGAGCAAACATGATAAGGCCCAAGAAGCTAGTAATAAATAATACCAGTCGATTGTGGCTTAAGAGGCTGTGCCAGGAGCGTAGACTTGACCCTTGCAAAAATATATCAAGAGTACACGCAAGGAAAATGATACAGTGGAAGCAAAGGTGGTACACAACTAAAAAAATTATGACAAGAGAACACGCCAGGTATGACAAAAACAGCCAAATAGGTAAACAACACCGCCGGCGCCACAATCCAACGACTGCCTGCACTCTCAAGGGTCATCGGCCCCAGCTCAGTCTTAGACGACATCTGGTTGATGGCCTGGTCAGTTGGGCTGTTAGTGTTAGATGCTTGCAATCCAACACAGGAACAACCTAGTATTGGAGAAACTTAAATTGTCACTAGGCGACGCTCTCACAGCAAGCTGACCCCCAGCACCAGCAACCCAGGAAGAGGTTCTCCAGCCTGTACAATGTATGCAAACTTATGCAAAATGAGTCATATCCCTGGACTGTGAAAATCACTGTCCTCCACTCAGGCCAACTCTTTCCCCACAAAGTACTCTGTTTGCCCAAGCAAGGACGGGGGAAATTTTTGTCAAGGACATGACATGTGAGGGGAAACCTGAGTGAAGTTTTCACTAAAGGCAGAAGAGAAGAACCTGGGTAAAGTTTAGATAAGTTGTGGAGGGAAGAACATGGGGATCCACCCACAACGAAGACCAGGGTGAAAGTTTACTTTTTCTTGGTAACTTTTCGTGGAGACAGACGAGGAGTAAAAAACAGATGACTAGACCTCATCTTTTATAAATGTTGGACAGGAGGAAATGGAGAATACAGGACGGGAAGGTTGAGGAGAATAAGCGTGGACGACGATGTTGGACAGCCAACACTTTTTAACATTTATACAGCACAGGAAGCAATAGACCATTCAGTGTTCTTCCATAAAAAGAAGACACACACACACATGTACACGAGGTAATCGGTTCTTTAGTCCTAGGATGAAGGACTATTATCTCATCTGTTATTTTCTTCTATATAATTCTGTAGGACTGAGGAACTGATTAAGTCCACAGCCTGGATGACCATAAACTGTCTCCTGGAAGTTATGTTACTCCCTGAAAATAATTAGGGGTCTGTTGTGAGGGTGTCAAAAAGTTTAAGACCAGACAAACGTGCTCCAGGGTTGGGCTCCGAAAGTAGGGAAACTCGAAACCCATCAAAGGTATATATAATTAATAATCTCTCTCTCAGTGCGCATGCTGCACCCCAGCCTTTCATTGTGGCTATTTTGGTCCGTCTGCTTTTACGAGCCTGGCCCAAGGCCGGGCGCTCCTGGAGTAGAAAAACTTTCGAAACTCATCAAAGGTGCTTGGTCTCCCGCTCTTAAGAAGTATGTTTAGAGTGAAGATTTGGAACAAGTGCCTTAAGTGTTTTCCAGGTAAAGAATAGAATGTAAGTTTCTCACCTGGGTTCCAGGAAGTACAATTTGAAGGACTATGCGTTCTCAATTTAGGATTTTGACTGAACTGATACGAACATTAATGATCCGTGATTTCGCCAGCAACACACATTGTATACAGGGAATATATGCTATAGTTCTTTTGTTTTCATAGCGAAGTGACCTATGTAGCTCATAAGCTAAGGTAGAAGTTCACTATAGTGCGTGCTACGCACATCATTATTCATCTGTTTGTTCACACGCCACAGCTACCTAGTCTCAGCAACAACATTCTGAAGAGGGCTAGACATTTCTGTAAATATTTTTAATTATACTGAATGTTAAACAAGAGAATACAGTGACAGGACGAAGAGGCTCTGTTAGTGTTGGTACACGTGTATCTGAATTTAGGACGAACAAGGCATTGTTGCCAGTACACACGTGTATCTGAACCCAGGACGAACAAGGCATTGTTGTGTCAGTACACACGTACATCTGAACCCAGGACGAACAAGAGACTGTTCTGCCAATACACGTGAATATTCAACCAGGACGAACAAGGTACCGTGAGTAATACTACTAAAGTGTATTTAGACCCAGTATGGCTCAGTGATGAACAGACTCACTTGGTAACGAGTGAGAGCAAGGAAGCTTGGAAGGCAGAATCGACATTTTTTTATTTATCAAAAACAGGATACATCTGGAATGTGATGCTACACTATTCTACATAATAGTTAAACAGTGATGACAAAAGCTAGCTATGTTTCCCTGTCACATTCCATCATATTCCATTACTTACATAGTATCGACAACAGACAAGGCTCTTAAGAGCAAGGAGAGTGGACCTAGTAACGACCAGTGAACAGGCGGGGGCCAGGAGCTGCGACTCCATCCCTACAACCACAAATACGACAGTATAAATAGTTGAGAGGTGTTGGAGGCAGTGGGAGCAGTGGAGAAAGTGGCAAGTGAGAGAGATTTAAGGAAGATAGCAGAAGGGAGGGCAGGTGAGGGAAGGAGAGAGGAGGCAGGGAAGGAAAGGGGAGGCAGGAAAGGAGAGGAGAGGCAGGGAAGGAGAGGAGAGGCAGGGAAGGAGAGGAGAGACAGGGAATGATAGGAGAGGCAGAGATGGATAGGAGAGGCAGGGAAGGAGAGGAGAGGCAGGGAAGGAGAGGAGAGGCAGGGAAGGAGAGGAGAGGCAGGGAAGGAGAGGAGAGGCAGGGAAGGAGAGGAGAGGCAGGGAAGGAGAGGAGAGGCAGGGAAGGAGAGGAGGAGGCAGGGAAGGAGAGGGAGCAGTAGTGGTAGGGGTGGAGGAGGAGGGGACGGGATCCATTCATTTATAATTTGAGTGAAACTAAGTGAGCCATGGCTTTCACAATGCTGGAGTGCTTCATTAAGTATTCACATCCTTCTCTAAGTTGATTTGTTATAGCAGCTTCTTTCATCATTCATTCATTAATGTGAAACTGCCAAGTCTCCTCTGTAAGTAGCCTCAACATGTGACTGTCTTTCTTGCAACCTGATTTCTCATCTATCTTTCTTACAACCTGATTCCTCATCTATCTTTCTTGCAACCTGATTCCTCATCTATCTTTCTTACAACCTGATTCCTCATCTATCTTTCTTGCAACCTGATTCCTCATCTATCTTTCTTGCAACCTGATTCCTCATCTATCTTTCTTACAACCTGATTCCTCATCTATCTTTCTTACAACCTGATTCCTCATCTATCTTTCTTGCAACCTGATTCCTCATCTATCTTTCTTGCAACCTGATTCCTCATCTATCTTTCTTACAACCTGATTCCTCATCTATCTTTCTTGCAACCTGATTCCTCATCTATCTTTCTTGCAACCTGATTCCTCATCTATCTTTCTTACAACCTGATTCCTCATCTATCTTTCTTGCAACCTGATTCCTCATCTATCTTTCTTGCAACCTGATTCCTCATCTATCTTTCTTGCAACCTGATTCCTCATCTATCTTTCTTACAACCTGATTCCTCATCTATCTTTCTTACAACCTGATTCCTCATCAACCTGATTCCTCATCTATCTTTCTTACAACCTGATTCCTCATCTATCTTTCTTACAACCTGATTCCTCATCTATCTTTCTTGCAACCTGATTCCTCATCTATCTTTCTTACAACCTGATTCCTCATCTATCTTTCTTACAACCTGATTCCTCATCTATCTTTCTTACAACCTGATTCCTCATCTATCTTTCTTGCAACCTGATTCCTCATCTATCTTTCTTACAACCTGACTCCTCATCTATCTTTCTTGCAACCTGATTCCTCATCTATCTTTCTTACAACCTGATTCCTCATCTATCTTTCTTACAACCTGATTCCTCATCTATCTTTCTTACAACCTGATTCCTCATCTATCTGAAACCTGATTCATCATCTTTCTGACAACCTAATTCATTATCTTTCTGACCCGATTCGTTATCTTTTATACAACCTGATTCATTATTTTCCTTGCAGCCTGATTCGTTATCTTCCTTCCTTGATTCATTATTCTTACCTCATTCGTCAACAACCTGACAAGCTTTCGTGAAAACACTTTCTGTTCTCAGTCTTCGTATGGGCACTACCTTCCAGCCAACAACAGTGTGTACTCTACGTGGGTCTACCTACCTGGAGGCTGTTCCGGGAGTCAACGCCCCCCGCGGCCCAGTCCTTGACCAGTCCCCTGGTGTATCAGGGTCTGATCAACCAGGCTGCATGCAGCTAGTACCAGCAGCCTGGGTGAGCAGGCCATCAACCATGAGACCTGGACGCACAGCAGGTAAGCAAGTGCTTGTGATAACAACGAAACATTACTGCTACATAATCGTCACTCAGTATATAATTTTTTTTGCTTATACCGAAATATTAAGTGTATACTTATCCTTATCAGCTGCAAAAATTGGACGTTTGTCAATCAGCCTGACTTACAAGGTTATCAAGACCGGGCTGCAGGGGGGGCGATGATCCCTGGAATCTTATGGACTAGATGCAGCGCTGAATGACTAGTGGGTTTAGCGCTTCTTTTTTTATTAAATAACAATTCTAGACTAGAGGCTGTTTACAAAGAGTAAGTCATCAGCAAGAATATCTTAATTTCGTCAGTCTCACTTTACTTAAAGTAGGTTAAACAGCATAAGCGTACTTCACATGTAATTCTACTGCAGCGCTAAACACACATTTCCAGTTACAATTATTGCTGCGGCACATAGACAGGCTAGAGTAAGACAGACAAGCTAGAGTAAGACAGACAAGCTAGAGTAAGACAGACAAGCTAGAGTAAGACAGACAAGCTAGAGTAGGACAAGCCAGGAATCAGCCGAGCAGGGTAAGGCAACTCATCCAGGACAGCAGGGAAAACAACGAATGGGACAGGGCAGGGTGGGAAACTACAGAGGAGCATCACCAGGATGAAGAACAGCAGCAATAGTAGGAACAGCAACAGCAAAATGACCAGCAGCAGCAGTTGGAACAACAAAAAGACCACTAGCAGCAGTAGGAACAACAACAAAAGGACCAGCAGCAGCAAGAACAGCAGCAGCCGATGCAGTAGAAACAACAGCAACAGGACCACCAGTTTCAGGAGGAATAGCAGTAGCAGAAGCAGCAGCAACAGCAGCAGAAAGAGGACCAGCAGCAGAAAGAGAACCAGGAGTAGCAAAATTATCCCTTGCAACAAGAGTAGCAGTATCACCAGCACCACCAAACACACCTAAAGGGCAGGAACCACCATTTCCATCACAGTTGGCTAAAAATAGAAGGAAAACAAAGGGTTGGAGAGGAGGAGGTGCATGTTAGACTGCAACATTTTCATGCAATATGAATAAGAGAAACTCTTAGTGCTGCTAGGCTTGAACCTCCTCTCCTGAATGCATGCACAAAGCTTCACCTCCCGCGCGCGTGCGTGCGCGTATCCTACACCTGAATCACAACCTGCATACCTGCGCCACCCCCTCCACACCTGCATCATAACCCACCAGGTATCCCACTTGAAGAGTGGCACCTTGTTCATTATTAGGGATCCCTGAAGAGGTGTTAAGTGTCTTCAAATTTTCCCTTCCTCCAATTTTATTGCTTACAACTTGAGAATGCCGCAGTCGATCGGCTTCAGATTTTCTACGCTGATGGAACTATTGCAATTATTGACATGTGTAAGTGCCCTTTGTTCAATTTTATTTAGACCTTGTCTTAAATAGTCTATGGAAAATAAGATGGATACGTGAACCATCCAACAATCATTAAAAAACACCTTTATTGCCCCACTTCATAAAGGTGGCAGTAAAATAATTGCAAAAACCTACAGACCGACAGGACTATCCTTGAGGAATTTAATCTCATATACCTGATAGGAAAAAAACTGGAGGGTAACGAAATTTCTTTCAGATAAGAATAAATGGAAGGCGGAACACGTTGTAGAAATATTTATAAAAATGTGACACGCCCTCGTCTGGGAGCTGGCAGCGTCAGCGTTGAAACCTGCAAGAATCCTCCAGTTAGCCTTCAGGAAACACCATTTAAATTATAAGCCTGGTTCATTGAAAAGTGTTTCACAAACATTGAAAAAATAACATTATCATAGAGGAAAGTTTATTAAATTGAGAATTAAAATAAACTGGTAAACAATTAAGGTTTCGGTCTGCAAATTCATGTCTACCTACCTGGAGAGTGGTCCGAGGACCAAGGCTCTCGCGGCTTGGTCGGCAACCAGGTGGTTGGTGCTGGCTTGGTCGGCAACCAGGTGGTTGGTGCTGGCTTGGTCGGCAACCAGGTGGTTGGTGCTGGCTTGGTCGGCAACCAGGTGGTTGGTGCTGGCTTGGTCGGCAACCAGGTGGTTGGTGCTGGCTTGGTCGGCAACCAGGGGTGGTTGGTCGCCTTGGCTGGCTTGGTCGGCAACCAGGTTGGTTGGTGCGGCAGTGTCGGCGAACCAGGTGGTTGGTGCTGGCTTGGTCGGCAACCAGGTGGTTGGTGCTGGCTTGGTCGGCAACCAGGTGGTTGGTGCTGGCTTGGTCGGCAACCAGGTGGTTGGTGCTAGCTTGGTCGGCAACCAGGTGGTTGGTGCTAGCTTGGTCGGCAACCAGGTGGTTGGTGCTAGCTTGGTCGGCAACCAGGTGGTTGGTGCTAGCTTGGTCGGCAACCAGGTGGTTGGTGCTAGCTTGGTCGGCAACCAGGTGGTTGGTGCTAGCTTGGTCGGCAACCAGGTGGTTGGTGCTGGCTGTACTAAGTCAGACTGAACTGATCTGAGAAACTTGTTCAACAAAGTAATATACATATAGGGGAACTGTATTTACCTAGACTTTAAGGAAGCTTTTGATGGCGTTCTCAATAATTTTTTTTTTAAACTGTAAAATATAAGAGTAATAACATATAAATTGTTTGAAAAGAAAATGTTAAACAGTTATTAAGGAAAGATGGGCCCATGGGGAGACGTCACCAGTTAAGTGGCACAAGGATATATTTGCGGACGATGAAAAAAGCTTAAACTAAATACAAACACTATCTCTATCTACAGGATAACTTGGATAAACTGACCAAATGAATTGCCAGATGGATGAGAGAATTTAATGTAGATAAATTCCATGTAGTGGAAACGAGAGACAAAGTCACATGAAAATAAACTAACATACTGAAAGTATTAGAGGGATGAGCAGGGGAGGGGATAGAAGACGAGGGAGGGATAAAGAGGAGGGAGGGGATAGAAGAGGAGGGAGGGGATAGAAGAGGGAGGGATAGAAGAGGAAGGGAGGGGGATAGAAGAGGGGAGGGGGATAGAAGAGGAGGGGATAAGGAGGGATGGATAAAATAGGAGGGGAGGGGATAAAATAGGAGGGGAGGGGATAAAAGAGGACGGGAGGGGATAGAAGAGGGGAGGGGATAGGAGAGGAGGGGAGGGGGGAATTTGTAGTTAGTATAAACTCCAAAGATCATACAAAAGTGGATCAAACTTGCATGCTATAATATCGAATTCTAAAACAATTTTAATATATATGGCTGTATACAACAAATATTAAATTAAAAGTGGAAAATACTGCAGTTGTGCGGTTCACTACACCAAAAATACAAATGGATATCTTCGAAAATATGCAAAAAGGAATTTCATGACCACCAGTTATATTATGATGGGCTGAAAACACTACAAGACTCCCGAGTTGGCTAACAGGAGGAAAAGAGAAGACATGATAACCAAATACTACATGGTTTTAGAGGCCAAAAGAATAAAGATGATTTGGTGCATGCAACAGGAATACCAATAGGCCATAGTTGTAAACTGAGTTAAAAAGTGGAGACGAAGGGGTACAAGAAAATTTTCCTTCGCATATAGAGTGGGTGACCAATGTAATGATTTAGATAAGGAAGTAATTAGTGTTATAAAAACTTAGAAATTTGAAAAAAATACACAATGAAGAAATTATTGAAGATGGGTCACCATGACTATATCTTTACTTTCGTAGCTTCAAATAATTACACACACACACACACACACACACACACACACACTGGAATAGCCTAGAAAGTGACGTAATGGAGGCAGGAACCATACATAGTTTTAAGACGAGGTTTGATAAAGCTCATGGAGCAGGGAGAGAGGACCTAGTAGCAATCAGTGAAGAGGCGAGGTCAGGAGCTATGACTCGACCCCTTCAACCACAAATAGGCGAGCACACATACATACACACACACACGCACACACTTTAAACAACTACATCGCAAATTTTACACATAAACGCACCTAAATTTTGATACAAAGGAAAGTCAAGCTAGACTGTAAATAAAAAAGTTTCGCCCCGTCAGAGTGAAGCCACAGAGACGCGTCTTCCAACAAACTGAATTTAGTGCACGAACTGGGAATTATAAATATATAGAAAGACAGAAGCGATGGAACAAAGATAAATACACTCCACTTATTTTCCTTTTATAATACCAAAGAACCACCACAAGTAAATATTAACACAATTATGGGAGAGGGGAGGTTAGAAACAGGTGTGGATAAAGGGAGTCAGGTGTGCGAGAGGGTAGGCACGTGTGGGAAAGGGGATGCAGTTATAGCAGCGGGAAAGCAGGTATGGGATAGGAGAGGCAGGTATGGAAGGGGATAAGTCTGACAGGAGAGGAAGGGGAGAGGCCACCATAAGAGGCCTGGTGAGGCAGGTACCCTAACACATCAAGTGAATAATGAATGCAGGCGGTGGTGGCTGCCAACTCCAGTGAATAATGAATAGCCCGGCGTGCTGGCAAACAGAGCCTTGGTGTGTGTACTCACCTAGTACACACCTAAGTGTACTCACTCAGTTGCCTAGTTATAACCATCCTGTTGTTGTTTGTTACACCCAGTCACATGTACACTTTTATTCGTATTTACAAGGGTTGAGTCGTATATCCTAATACTAACTATTACAGACCAGCTTTGCTGAGACTGTGTAATGTGCGCTTCCACCACCTCTTGAACTAGTTCTGATGACGGCTCTCGTACACAAATATGCATGTCATTTCCATCTTGTGTTTTATTTTCCGTATGTGAGAAAGTGAGAGTGAGAGAGATGGAGAGAGTGAGAGATGGAGAGAGTGAGAGATGGAGAGAGTGAGAGATGGAGAGAGTGAGTGAGAGATGGAGAGAGTGAGTGAGAGATGGAGAGAGTGAGAGATGGAGAGAGTGAGTGAGAGATGGAGAGAGTGAGAGATGGAGAGAGTGAGTGAGAGATGGAGAGAGTGAGAGATGGAGAGAGTGAGAGATGGAGAGAGTGAGAGATGGAGAGAGTGAGAGATGGAGAGAGTGAGAGATGGAGAGAGTGAGAGATGGAGAGAGTGAGAGATGGAGAGAGTGAGAGATGGAGAGAGAGAGGATGGAGAGAGATGAGAGATGAGAGGAGTGAGAGATGGAGAGAGTGAGATGAGAGAGAGTGAGAGATGAGAGAGGAGAGTGAGATGGAGAGAGGAGAGATGAGAGAGGAGAGAGAGAGAGAGAGAGAGAGAGAGAGAGAGAGAGAGAGAGAGAGAGAGAGAGAGAGAGAGAGGGGTAGGTTATGGGAATATTTACAAGTCCTCACAATAAAAATATAATCCCTATTACCATGAATATACATAGGTTGATTAATCTTCCTTAATAATATTTTGCAATAACTTGCTTGAAAACTGTTTCTCATTTCATGGTCTATAGGTAGGTTGAAATGTAAATATATGAATGAGACATTTCCTTGGCGGTACGTAATGCAGAAAGTATCAGAGGCACCCTAGGATTAATTTTTTGCATAACAATTTGTAACAGTGTTGTAGACTGCCTTTTGGTGGCACGTACAAAATTCTGCAAACAGTTTGTAGGTTGGTAGAGATCAACCAATCCAGGGCGGTACTTCCCTTTTGTCAAATGAGTGGAAAACCTGTTTCTTATTTACTCTAGCATGCTTGCTGATTTTTCTCCATGATAATTGTATTTATGTGTGCCTATGCCTAAATAAACTTACTTCTTTATACTGTAATATTTAATTTCCAATCCAGATGGACTACTCTGAGACCGGGACGTGGGAACGATCACCAGAACAAATATATAACAATAACATATAAAACAAACAAACAAACAAACAAACAAATTTTATTTCATTGCAGGTTACATGGGTATTGGAAGTTACAATGTAAATTGAGTGCAAGGAGAGCCACTGACATGCCATGGCATTAGGGGCAGCTTATTCTAGTCCTTAAAAACTAGGTACTTAATATTAGAGAAATTTATTGAGTTTATTCTAGTTAAAAATTATTTTCAAAATTACAATATGATGAAATTTTACTGTTTAAATTATTATATAATGATATTAGATCTTAGATTGTTACAGGTGTTAAGATTCTTGAATGATAATATGGAATTGAGATTATCTTAAGGAAAATAACATTGAGCATTTTGACATTAACTTATAATATGAGTAGGGGTAACATAATAGTAACATATTATTAAAAATTGAGATTATCGTATAGGAAAGTAACAATGAGCATTTTCAAAGTAGTTTATAGCATGATCATTTAGGTTTGGGTGAGTAGGTGGTTTTTGAGTTGAGTCTTAAATTGATTTTCAGACAAGATTATCTTAATATTTACTGGTAATGAATTCCAGATTCTGGGGCCTTTATGTGCATAGAATTTTTACATAGGTTGATATGAACACGGGGTATATCAAAAAGTGATCTGTGTCGTGTGTTGTGGTCATGGGTCCTATTAAAGTTGGTGAGGAGAGTTTTGAGCAGAGGGTTTATATTAGAGTGTAAAGTTTTATATATGTAGTAGGCTCAAGAGTAAGTATGAATGTTCTTTACGGTGAGTAGTTTGAGACTTTTGAATATTGGTGGAGTATGCTGTCTAGAGTGGAATTTGTTATCATTCTGACTGCGGCCTTTTGTTGTGTTATGAGTGGTCTAAGGTGATTTAACGTTGTTGATCCCCATGCACAGATTCCATAGGTGAGATACGGGTAGATAAGTGAATGATAGAGTGCAAGGAGAGCTGATTGAGGTACATAATAGCGTATCTTTGATAATATGCCTACTGTCTTCGAGATTTTCTTGGAAATTTGTTGTATATGTGTTTGGAATTTAAGGCTACTGTCAAGGTGGATTCCTAGGAATTTTCCCTCTGTGAGTCTTGTGATGGGTGTACCATTAAGTGTTATGTTAAGTGGAACATTTGTGACTTTGCTTCCAAACTGTATGAAGTAGGTCTTGTCAGTATTGAGAGTAAGCTTGTTAGTCGTCATCCATGTTGATATTTTCTGTAATTCGGCATTAACAGTGTTGGCCATCCTGAGACATGCACCACGTAATACAATATACTACATAACTATCACCGATCAAAATATAAAAAAATCTCAGATGTATTACACATGCATCTGCTGAACAACAAAATTATTACGAGTGCAAATTTATAATGGTTGTATATTTATGCATGGAGATTTTTCTCTGGGTTAAGACAAGACAAAACAAGACAGCCAAGTAGCGCGATTTATTTTCGTTTGGGCCATTTAGAAGGATGTGATTCACAAGAGTTGGTTAACCCCTCGGGCGGCGGCGGCGGCGGCGGCAGCAGCAACAGCAGCAGCAAGCAGCAAGCAGCAGCAGCAGCGGGCAAGAAGACTTGCCTAAATGCCTTACCCCGCCTGAGAATCGAACCCGGGTACTTTCAGCAGTAATCTGAACACACTACCAATATGTTTTCGTTAACGAACAACTAATTTTCAACAATATAACGTATTTCAAACATCAAAATGCTGGATTTTACTTTTTCGGTCGCTAGCGTTCTTGGGGAAAGTTTATTCCAGTGAGTGGTCAGTGCTGCCATCTCTTGCAGAGCCGCCGCACTACCATTCAGCTCAACAGAAAACGAGGAATTTAAGGCGGACAGGCCAGTCAATGATTCGGTAATGATTAATACCATTCTAACTAACCGAACTGTGTATAAATGTAAATTTCCTATACACGTTTATTTAAAAATAAAGTTCGTTTAGCAGTATATAAACATATTTTGTTTGGGATATTCTATGTAGAAGAGGCAGTGCCTATGACGCAGTTTCGGTCTTTCCTAGATTATTATAGTAACAACTGATCAAGAGAAAGCAGAAAAGACCTGCAAACAGGCCAAGAAAAGGGATAGATAAAGAAGACAGGCCAGGTACTTTTGATATAACTTTTATTTGTTTCGAGTGTTTTTCTACTTCCGGAGCCCGGCCCAAGGAAGATGGTCTCTTGCAAAGATTTTGTTTGGATTTTTACCATACGGTAACACTACTACTACTCCTATTCCTGACCAGATTTCATGAGTTTTCGTCAGATGACCTGTCTTCTTAATTTCCCTTCCCCTTCCCGACCTGTCTTCAGGTCGGGAAAAACTGACACAGGAGTGGATAAACAGGAAGAATGGATACCTGGAGGATACGTACAGGATGTTTACGTGGGTCAACGCCCCTGCGGCCAGGTCCATGACCAGGCTTCCAAGTGGATCAAGACCTGATTAACTAGGGTTGGCAAGTGTCGCGATCCTTCGTCTTTGCCTGTAGAGGGATCATAGTGGATTGTTTCTACACTGAAAACATTACAACTATTGCCATTATGAAAATGTTTTCCATAGGGCGAACAATCCGGTTATCTAATTACACAATCATTTCTGTCTTCCTCTAATATAATGGTAATATAGAAAAATAATAGTATCACACAAACACGCAAATTCAAGATCATTCTTACCATGACATGGTGCATAAGTATTATTAACTTTATTAATGTAAAATGCTCGTGATAGTGTATACCGTACAACAGGAAAAAAGTGTCAGCCCACCTGTGGTTCTCACGAGAATATTACCCATTCTCTTTCTGAGGGCAAAACCCGTAAAACATGCAATGGAATTCATAAACATTTCAATGTTAAAAGTGGAGAGCAACTAATTATAAAATATCTCGGTGTGCATGTTGCTCTCTAAAACAATAAGGAGTCATAAACAATAAGGAAGAATTCCTAAAGCAAATTTCTAAATTGGATATGGTTCACTAAGCAACATGGGAATTAGTATTGTCAGCATAAACATATCTTCACTGTTAGAAGCATTGTCATGTCTTAAGATCTTTAATTAAGATGTACACATATGTTGAATCTCCAATGTAGTCTTGTCACACCTGCAGTGTTAGTCTGGTCACACCTGCAGTGTTAGTCTGGTCACATCTGCAGTGTTAGTCTGGTCACATCTGCAGTGTTAGTCTGGTCACATCTGCAGTGTTAGTCTGGTCACATCTGCAGTGTTAGTCTGGTCACATCTGCAGTGTTAGTCTGGTCACATCTGCAGTGTTAGTCTGGTCACATCTGCAGTGTTAGTCTGGTCACATCTGCAGTGTTAGTCTGGTCACATCTGCAGTGTTAGTCTGGTCACATCTGCAGTGTTAGTCTGGTCACATCTGCAGTGTTAGTCTGGTCACATCTGCAGTGTTAGTCTGGTCACATCTGCAGTGTTAGTCTGGTCACATCTGCAGTGTTAGTCTGGTCACATCTGCAGTGTTAGTCTGGTCACATCTGCAGTGTTAGTCTTGTCACATCTGCAGTGTTAGTCTTGTCACATCTGCAGTGTTAGTCTTGTCACATCTGCAGTGTTAGTCTTGTCACATCTGCAGTGTTAGTCTTGTCACATCTGCAGTGTTAGTCTTGTCATGTCTGCAGTGTTAGTCTTGTTATGTCTGCAGTGTCAGTCTTGTTATGTCTGCAGTGTCAGTCTTGTTATGTCTGCAGTGTCAGTCTTGTCATGTCTGCAGTGTCAGTCTTGTCATATCTGCAGTGTCAGTCTTGTCATATCTGCAGTGTCAGTCTTGTCATATCTGCAGTGTCAGTCTTGTCATATCTGCAGTGTTAGTCTTGTCATATCTGCAGTGTTAGTCTTGTCATATCTGCAGTGTTAGTCTTGTCATATCTGCAGTGTTAGTCTTGTCATATCTGCAGTGTTAGTCTTGTCATATCTGCAGTGTTAGTCTTGTCATATCTGCAGTGTTAGTCTTGTCATATCTGCAGTGTTAGTCTTGTCATATCTGCAGTGTTAGTCTTGTCATAACTGCAGTGTTAGTCTTGTCATATCTGCAGTGTTAGTCTTTTCATATCTGCAGTGAGTAATGTTTTGTTGTGGTACCAAAGCATCAGTATCGGCAAAGTTTGACTTCATCAGTATCGGCAAAGTTTGACTTCATCTGCATCAGCCTGAAATTGACTATCGATATCGGTTAAAGTTTTGGTATCGTCCTATCTCTAGTCCCTAGGATACAACATTATTTTAAACTCTTCTTTGGTAATCGAATATTTCATTAAAAATTATTACAAATTGTAAGTCCATAAATTATGGAATATATTATGAATCAAGGACAATAAATAATCATTCAAGCTTATCTTTAACCCAAGTAAGCTTCTTGTCACTCAGAAAGACTTTAAATTGCTCTCCAGTAAAATTTCAATCAACTGTTTATCTTTCTTCTGCTAAAACAAAATTATTCACATTCTATATAACTTCACGTAAATGGAAAATTTATTTTTCTACATGTTTGAATATACACATTTTCTTATTACTAAAAATTTTTTTTCTGAAAATCTACAAGAACTTCCGAGTTCTGTATATTTTGGATGTTAATTCAATCTTTTTTGCTATGTTTTTTTATGAGATGGATTGCGTCAGGAGTGTACAAGTTAAACAAGGTTAGACAACCCAGGTCTAGGATAAAGTACTCATATATATCTTTAAATTGTTCTAATTACCGATCTCAGAACAGGCTTCAAACTGTTAAGATGCATTAAAGAAATTACAATTATTAGGTAACAAACATAAAAGCAAATTTAAATGCATAATGAATATTAGTGGAAATTCTGAATATTTTCATGCCATCTTGTAGGCTCATGCACCAGAGAAAAATCCAACATTACTACATGGCAGCACATCAATACCTCTAGGACGCTTGTTATCTACTGACCTGAGTGTTTATTAAGGCCTATTCGACTAAACTGATATTGATATAAGGCTTATGCACTACCCGAGGGTCATTGAAAAACATCTGACTATACATCCTGGGTTTAGATACAAGCGTTTTTATACACTAAAAATTAATGCATATTTTCTACTCAACATAAAGTATTACATCGTCACAAGATATCCAACAAATAAAAATAATAAATTATTACTGTTCTTCTTATAATTATTGGGGTTTTAGAGTTGAAAAAATAAGAGAGTCATCCCTCCAACTAAGCAAATAATAGGAAAACGTGTCTTCTCGGAGGGATTTAAGAAAATGGATTTTGGGGGAAACTCGCCTCAAACAGCTTGTGTCGTCAGAGTTGGTTTCATCGATAACTGTTGATGTAGTTTCACATTTTGTGTGTATTGTAAATTACATTATAATAATATTAAGACTGACTCAAAATCATAAGAATGTAAACAACTCACAAAACGGATGGTATTCGAAGCCATGGCATGTTAAGTCATACAACTAGCAGGCTAGTGTGTTAGACAATGCACCGTGCCGGCATGATAAGGTGGCTTACACACTATCCTGCTAGTTTCTGGAGTGGTTTACCATAGGTTCCAACCTCCATTCGTTCTGCGATATACTAAGACAATGATTAATCCAGTTAAAGTGACAATTTAAGATATTTTTTTTTATCATATACTGAAATATGGGTTGTGTATTGCGTAGATTTTCAAATGAAAATCATTTTTTTCAATGCATTATCACTGCCGGAAAATCATATACCGAGATAAAACTCACGAAATATATGAAACACTAAAGCCTTCCCACAATTTAATTGATGACAAATAAGTTTCTCATTTACGTACAAAAAGGAACGTACACTAACACACATCCAAGCATGAGAAAGAAAAAGTATTTAGGTTTTCAGAATCTCACGCCAAATATTCTAATTGTGACAGGCCTGTTAAGGTAAACCCTGTTCTAGAAGAAAGTTCTAAAACATGCACAACACTGGGACCAAAATCTCATTCAATGGTCCATTCAAGTGAAGAGTATAGCGAATGGCACGACATACGGATGTGGTGGAGGCACACACTACAAAGTTTCAAGACAAGATGTGATTGGTTGTCTAAAAATCATTAAAAAATATCAGTAAAAGATGATAGGGTCAGAAGTTATGGATTGACTTATGCAAGAACAACTAGGCGAGTACACACAAACACACACACACAAGCTAAATGTAAGTCTACATAATAAAAACTATCCACACTAACAAGCTCAAGATAAGACACTTGTTCCTACCGGTAGGTCTTGATCGGCCGCGCTGTACTGCTTATAGTAGACTATGTGCTGTTAGTAGCAAAAGCAAAATTGAGCACGCCATCAGGACACTTTTAAACTACAACTAGGCAGCGGGGGCGATGACGTCCGCTACTACCAAGAGGAAGACAAAAGGTAGGAGAGTTAAAATCATAAGCAACTGGATATAATATTTCCTAAGAACTCA
>WNWK01011642.1:0-63513 GCA_009830355.1 Cherax destructor | reverse complement strand
TCCCCATTAGTAGTTTGAAACAGGGGTTTTGGGGAGGCGGACGAGCTGGTCGTTCTGCGATGAACGAGAAGGGAGGCGAATCGTCATATGGGTCTTGGTCTTTTTTGTGTGGGCCCGGGGGGTGGTCCGATGGGAGACGGGCGGCGATTAAATTGCCGCACCGCAGGGAAGCCGGAATAAAGGTCAGAAAAGCGAACAGACGATCAAAAGGGCCAGTCGGGACCCTGGTACCTGAAGCAGGTGCGAACCAGCACCACAAGAGGTACAGGGCATGAGAGGTGCCCAAAAGAGTCATCCTTAACGAGGCAGGGTCAGTACTGGGGCGGTATCGGGGAAGGGGGCCCGGGTAGTGGGTTCATGGATTGGGTCACCTTTGGATTTTCTTTTTATTTTTAAAAAAAAAAAAAGAAAGAAGCAAAGAAAAAAAAAATAAAAAAGAAAAAAAAGGGGGCGTGGGGGAATAGGCCTAGGAGAAAAAGGGAGCGCAAATCCCCCTCCCAAAGAGGCCCTCAACACCGAAAGAGTGCAGATGCTGCATGGAACCCGTGTTACCCCCCCCTTTCATGCCAGAAAACCAGCAACCGGGATAGCAACCTCCACCCCCGAGCCACCTCGGCGGAAAAAAGAGAGGGCGGCCGGATATCCACCACAAACATACCCCGGCCACCCCCCCTGGAACAAAAGGGGCCTCAGAGATACCCCCCCGGGCCCAAAAGATCCCCAAACCCACCCCCCTGCCCGGAGAGGGACGGGACACCCCAGGCGACCCAAAATTCCACCAACCACCACCCCCAAAGGACCTAACGGAATGGGATGGATACTCCCTTCCCCTACCTAGGAACTAGAATGCCTGGGGAAAAAGCTCCCAGGGTAAAACGGGAAGGAAATAAGGAGGGATGAGGGGGGAGGAGGAGGGGGAAAAGGGGAAAAGGGAGGATGGGGGTGGGAAAAGGGGGAGGAGGGATTGGGGGAAATTGGGTCGCTGAGGAAGGACCAAGAGGCCAAACCTCAGACCGATAGCCTCTTTACCACGACAAGGAGCCCCCCTTAAAGAGGGGAGATCGTCAAGCATTCCAGCACAGGTTCAAGCAGAGCTCAGCTTTCATTAATTGTCAATAATTCCCTCAGGATGGTCCATC
Source organism: Cherax destructor (assembly GCA_009830355.1). Taxonomy (NCBI): domain Eukaryota; kingdom Metazoa; phylum Arthropoda; class Malacostraca; order Decapoda; family Parastacidae; genus Cherax; species Cherax destructor. Next base: position 62,374 of record WNWK01011642.1, on the reverse strand, counting down.
TTTCCAGAGAGCAATGCTAGTTCTTACTATCATAATTCACTATAGACGAAGATAGTTAAGTTATAACATGAATTAAGTAAAGATCCTGGACTTCACCTTACGAAAGCAGACAAAGCAAATGTGATAGTAATTATGGACAAGGTAGATTATAGTGGGAAAATAAACATGTTAGGAGACGGGGAAACTCACGCACCTCTAAACAAACTTCTATTTACATTCAATCTACAATTATCTTAACTTTCATGTGCTGATGAATGCTCTTATTACTTCAACATATATTTGCTGCTTAAGAATGACTGGCACAAGTCCAGGTGTCGAGGGCAATGATCACCAAAACCCTTAAGGGGCACCTAACTTCCCCAGTCTTTTAATATCATGTTTATTTTCCCACTATAATCTACCTTGTCCACAATTACTATCACATTTGCTTTGTTTCGTAAGGTGAAGTCCAGGAGCTTTACTTAATTCATAGTATAACTTAACAAATCTTTGATGACAATTGTGTTGCAGAGGTGTGAGCTGTGCTCACACCTCTGCAACAACAACTATGAACAAGGTAGATTATAGTGGAAAAATAAACATGATATTACGTGCCCCTTAACATCTAACAGTTAAGGAAGAGAAGAGAGAGGTGGAGAGAGAACTCTGATGAGACGTTTCGCTTGTCTAACATGTTATTTTAGTTACTGGTGGAAGTAACCTATTCTACGGGCAAAACGACTATGAAAATCCTCTGAAAGTCACTTTTCTTTCCATTTCTGGGCTTAGCGCCACTTGTCCCCAGTTCTGGAAGAAAACGGGAATTAAAGACAACTCCAGCCAGAGAAATAATGTAAACCGATACAGTTACTTTTACGACAAAAATTCTAATATTAATTTTGAACGTGTGGTTTGACCTCCTTGCTCTACTTTTTATATGCAGAAGGTCGTATAACTGAGGCGCTGCTGCTGCTGAGGCGTCGACGCCAGCAGCAGCAGCGCGCCTGATAATGACGGTAATTACCGATAAGTAGAAGACTGGCTGTGTGCGCGCGCGTTCTCCCACTCACTCCTCCCTCCCTTCTTAAGAAATGGTCCTGTAGAGCTGATAACCCTTGTGTGTTTAGTGCTTAATTTGTTAACAATTCACTATTATTATCCCTTTGGTCCTCTCCTCTATCCTCTGTCTTCCATATATAATTCCTCTCGCTCCCGCTCTGGAATGATGGAGATATCTTCATTAAAATTTCATTTCTCATGTGCATGGGATATGTAGGCAATCCTGAGAGACGATAATTTCAAAGTGATCGTAACTGTAGCGCTCCTGGAAGGAAACCTCTGAAGCTGCCGTAGCTGATGAAGCCTTACTGGAATACTGGATGCTATCCAACTGTCCTGCTCAAGTCTCCCAGCTCAGACTTGACACATGACGTTACCCCACTGTCTTGCTCAAGTCTCCCAGCTCAGACTTGACACATGACGTTACCCCACTGTCTTGCTCAAGTCTCCCAGCTCAGACTTGACACATGACGTTACCCCACTGTCCTGCTCAAGTCTCCCAGCTCAGACTTGACACATGACGTTACCCCACTGTCCTGCTCAAGTCTCCCAGCTCAGACTTGACACATGACGTTACCCCACTGTCCTGCTCAAGTCTCCCAGCTCAGACTTGACACATGACGTTACCCACTGTCTTGCTCAAGTCTCCCAGCTCAGACTTGACACATGACGTTACCCCACTGTCTTGCTCAAGTCTCCCAGCTCAGACTTGACACATGACGTTACCCCACTGTCCTGCTCAAGTCTCCCAGCTCAGACTTGACACATGACGTTACCCCACTGTCTTGCTCAAGTCTCCCAGCTCAGACTTGACACATGACGTTACCCCACTGTCCTGCTCAATTCTCCCAGCTCAGACTTGACACATGACGTTACCCCACTGTCCTGCTCAAGTCTCCCAGCTCAGACTTGACACATGACGTTACCCCACTGTCTTGCTCAAGTCTCCCAGCTCAGACTTGACACATGACGTTACCCCACTGTCTTGCTCAAGTCTCCCAGCTCAGACTTGACACATGACGTTACCCCACTGTCTTGCTCAAGTCTCCCAGCTCAGACTTGACACATGACGTTACCCCACTGTCTTGCTCAAGTCTCCCAGCTCAGACTTGACACATGACGTTACCCCACTGTCTTGCTCAAGTCTCCCAGCTCAGACTTGACACATGACGTTACCCCACTGTCCTGCTCAAGTCTCCCAGCTCAGACTTGACACATGACGTTACCCCACTGTCTTGCTCAAGTCTCCCAGCTCAGACTTGACACATGACGTTACCCCACTGTCTTGCTCAAGTCTCCCAGCTCAGACTTGACACATGACGTTACCCCACTGTCCTGCTCAAGTCTCCCAGCTCAGACTTGACACATGACGTTACCCCACTGTCTTGCTCAAGTCTCCCAGCTCAGACTGATAAATTTCAAGAGCCTGTATGAGCCCCATCCTGCGTGATGGAATATGACAGAGAAACATAAATAGCTTTCCTTCCCAATGTGTAATTATCATACAGAACAGGATGGCGGCACACTACTGTATTTGCTGTAGTTTGTATCATATTACTCCACGAACATTTTATTGATTCCCACAACATCCACTAGAGGACAAAACTGTCTGATTACAGTACACAGCATTCATTGGGAGCGCTAAACTCGCAGGGAACATACATTTGCCTGGAGAATGGGAAGCACTCAGGCTTGATTCCAGGAAGGGGAAGGTCACTCCACTTCCCTAGATCAAGAGTCCTTCACCGACATCAACGCACACCTTGAAGGGAAAGAAAGGTAAACCCCCTGAATGACACTACAACGAAACTACCTAATTATTAGGAGTTTCCAGGGTAAGTACTTAACATACAACGTCCATACTGCCAGAGGAGTTTCCAGACTAAGCACCTACCAACCTGTGTTTAGATAAGCTACATGGCTCTTATACTCTTCTCCTTGAATGAACATCCAGGTGTTCTTGTTAAATGATGGAGGCTGAGAGAGGGGAGTGGGGAGGATGAGAGTGAGAGGGGAGGAGAGGGAGAGGAGGGAGAGAAACGGGAGAAAGGGGGACAGATATAAGAAAAGATGGGCAGAGAAAAGATGAAGAGAAACTACAAGTAGTATGGAGTGGAAAGAAATAGATGGAAGAATGCAGAAGACGATAGAAGAGTATGAGAAGGAACACTAGAATAAGAGGAAAGGGGGAGTGAAGTAAAAAAGATTAGGAAAACTCAAGAATGAGAGAAGAGAAAGACAACAAGCTAATAAAAATACTGCCGCCAATGTCCGCTATAACTGGTGGTCGTGTTAGTCAACACCTCTGACATACCTCTGGTGGGTTTCCAGAGTTGTCATGGCTAGTAGCTTCTGTTACCTGTTGGTACAAAGCAAACTTTTCAGAAAGCCCTGTTAGTTTGTTACCCACGTGCTGATCCAGCGAGCTTCCAGCAACTATTTCCATTCTCGAAACGTTTCGCCAATGAGTGCCTTCCTCAGTCCCATGAAGAGAAAGGGAGAAGACGAGGAGGAGTTTGGGGTAATTAGTCCATCAGCCTGGAGTCGATGTGTTCAGTCCCTCAATTTTTTATACAAGTACAGCATATTCGCGGTGATGGGGCTTATAAACTGATAAGAGATGAGGTGCAGCAGTGGTAGGCGGAGTCACCAGTGGACAAAACCACTAGTAGAAGTAGGTCGTGAATATAGGTCAGACAAGTTTGGAAGAAATCCGTGCATCAACACCCGAAATGGTTGTTGTGTGTCCAGGCAGCTAGCAACCTACCTTCCTTATCTGACCCGTGAATTGTTTAGCCATTGCCTGCTGCTGGTTTACATACAAGGATAATTACTGAATAATATATACAGTGGACCCCCGCCTAACGAGCAAAATTCATTCCAGAAGCCTGATCAAGTGCCATTACCGAACGAATTTACTCCCTTAAGAAAAAATGTCAAGTAGGTTAGTCCATTTCAGACCCCCAAAAATACACTTACAAAAGCACTTACAATAGTATACTTACATAATTGTACGATTTCCGGGGTGCTCGTTAGGCGGGGGTCCACTGTATATATATTGTTTTTCAACAAACCGGCCGTATCCCACCAAAGCAGGGTGACCCAAAAAAGATAAGAAACCCCCCTTTAAAGTTACATACAATACCAGCTACACCTGGTCGCATCAGTCACACGTGTACTAAGGAAGTTTGGCAGCACATCTCCCAACATTTTTATTGTTCGTCAGAAAGTGCACGCTGCAAGTTTCTGCGTTGCCAAACGTAAGACACCTATTGATTTTATTAGTTATTTTCGGTTGATTAAAAGCAAACAGATTATTTAAACTCATCGTAGGTTAGAACGAATATAAATGAACGAAAGGAAAGTAGGCAAAACAATGCTCATTGTAATTTCGGAAGCAGTGCGTATTTCGACCTTCTACTAAGACCCTCTTCAGAATGAGAATAAAATACACAATTTGATATAATGTGGTGTTTCCTGAGTGACACTGTTAATGGTCGGTTACTATTATACTATCCAGTGTGACACTGTTAATGGTCTGTTACTATTATACAATTCAGTGTGGCACTGTTAATGGTCTGTTACTATTATACTATCCAGTGTGGCACTGTTAATGGTCGGTTACTATCCTAAGTCATCTCACTACCACACCTCCACTACTGTCTTCACCACCACACCTCCACTACTGTCTTCACCACCACACCTCCACTACTGTCTTCACCACCACACCTCCACTACTGTCTTCACCACCACACCTCCACTACTGTCTTCACCACCACACCTCCACTACTGTCTTCACCACCACACCTCCACTACTGTCTTCACCACCACACCTCCACTACTGTCTTCACCACCACACCTCCACTACTGTCTTCACCACCACACCTCCACTACTGTCTTCACCACCACACCTCCACTACTGTCTTCACCACCACACCTCCACTACTGTCTTCACCACCACACCTCCACTACTGTCTTCACCACCACACCTCCACTACTGTCTTCACCACCACACCTCCACTACTGTCTTCACCACCACACCTCCACTACTGTCTTCACCACCACTACTGTCTTCACTACTACACCTCCACTACTGTCTTCACCACCACACCTCCACTACTGTCTTCACCACCACACCTCCACTACTGTCTTCACCACCACACTTCCACTACTGTCTTCACCACCACACCTCCACTACTGTCTTCACCACCACACCTCCACTACTGTCTTCACAACCATACCTCCACTACTGTCTTCACAACCACACCTCCACTACTGTCTTCACTACCACACCTCCACTACTGTCTTCACCACCACACCACTACTGTCTTCACCACCACACCTCCACTACTGTCTTCACCACCACACCTCCACTACTGTCTTCACCACCACACCTCCACTACTGTCTTCACCACCACACCTCCACTACTGTCTTCACCACCACACCTCCACTACTGTCTTCACCACCACACCTCCACTACTGTCTTCACCACCACACCTCCACTACTGTCTTCACCACCAAACCTCCACTACTTTCTTCACTACTACACCTCCACTACTGTCTTCACTACCACACCTCCACTACTGTCTTCACCACCACACGTCCTCTACTGTCTTCACTACCACACCTCCACTACTGTCTTCACCACCACACCTCCACTACTGTCTTCACTACCACACCTCCACTACTGTCTTCACCACCACACCTCCACTACTGTCTTCACCACCACACCTCCACTACTGTCTTCACCACCACACCTCCACTACTGTCTTCACTACCACACCTCCACTACTGTCTTCACTACCACACCTCCACTACTGTCTTCACCACCACACGTCCTCTACTGTCTTCACTACCACACCTCCACTACTGTCTTCACCACCACACCTCCACTACTGTCTTCACCACCACACCTCCACTACTGTCTTCACTACCACACCTCCACTACTGTCTTCACCACCACACCTCCACTACTGTCTTCACCACACCTCCACTACTGTCTTCACCACCACACCTCCACTACTGTCTTCACTACCACACCTCCACTACTGTCTTCACTACCACACCTCCACTACTGTCTTCACCACTACACGTCCTCTACTGTCTTCACTACCACACCTCCACTACTGTCTTCACCACCACACCTCCACTACTGTCTTCACTACCACACCTCCACTACTGTCTTCACCACCACACCTCCACTACTGTCTTCACCACACCTCCACTACTGTCTTCACCACCACACTTCCACTACTGTCTTCACCACCACACCTCCACTACTGTCTTCACCACCACACCTCCACTACTGTTTTCACCACCACACCTCCACTACTGTCTTCACCACCACACCTCCACTAGTGTCTTCACCACCACACCTCCACTACTGTCTTCACCACCACACCTCCACTACTGTCTTCACCACCACACCTCCACTACTGTCTTCACCACACCTCCACTACTGTCTTCACCACCACAACTCCACTACTGTCTTCACCACCACACCTCCACTACTGTCTTCACTACCACACCTCCACTACTGTCTTCACCACCACACCTCCACTACTGTCTTCACCACCACACCTCCACTACTGTCTTCACCACCACACCTCCACTACTGTCTTCACCACCACACCTCCACTACTGTCTTCACCACCACACCTCCACTACTGTCTTCACTACCACACCTCCACTACTGTCTTCACCACCACCTCCACTACTGTCTTCTACCACCACACCTCCACTACTGTTTTCACCACCACACCTCCACTACTGTCTCTCACTTCACCACACCACTACTGTCTTCACCACCACACCTCCACTACTGTCTTCACCACCACACTCCACTACTGTCTTCACCACCACACCTCCACTACTGTCTTCACCACCACACTCCACTACTGTCTTCACCACCACACCTCCACTACTGTCTTCACCACCACCCCTCCACTACTGTCTTCACCACCACACCTCCACTACTGTCTTCACCACCACACCTCTACTATGTCTTTCACCACCACACCTCCACTACTGTCTTCACCACCACACCTCCCTACTGTCTTCACCACCACACCTCCACTACTGTCTTCACCACCACAACTCCACTACTGTCTTCACCACCACACCTCCACTACTGTCTTCACTACCACACCTCCACTACTGTCTTCACCACCACACCTCCACTACTGTCTTCACCACCACACCTCCACTACTGTCTTCACCACCACACCTCCACTACTGTCTTCACCACCACACCTCCACTACTGTCTTCACCACCACACCTCCACTACTGTCTTCACTACCACACCTCCACTACTGTCTTCATTACCACTACCTTATACTAACGCTTCCTCCACCACTACTATAAACCACAGTCCCCTTACCCATCCTCGACTCCTCTGACTCCACCAATTTGTCTGTGTCCCCCATCACCTCCACAATGTTCCACACTAGTAAAAATCCCCTCCTATCTTTGCTTCCCCACCTCTAACTTCCCCATCGGTTAATCATATCCTCCTTTGCACTTCCTTCCCACACCCCGCTTCCCCCTCCAATTATTCCGACCTTCCATCCCCCACCCCCATCTCCAGGGCAGCTACCCCCCGCCGGTCCCCTCCCTCCCCAGGTACCGGCAGATCTGAAGAACACGGCACTAGCTTAACATCAGTCGAGAACCAGCCACCAGGGGAGATACACGTGTGTCTGTCCTCTCTCTCTTGGACCTATCTACGCCACCCATCCTCACTCTCCTTAGGAGACTATCCGTGACTGGAAGTGAAAAAAAGTGATATTTTTAAGAGGGATTTACCGAGACGAGGGAAACTGAGGTGATTCGTGTCGTCCACACGAGGACTTTGTTTGTAAACATTGCCAGTGCTGGAAGCTCGTTATAACATATTTGTAAGTATCTACACACACATTATATATATATATATATATATATATATATATATATATATATATATATATATATATATATATATATATATATATGTATATACATACACACTGAATTACACAATTTTAAAACATTCGTTAAAAATAATGCATTTAGTTCTACCGAAAAGCTATCAGATTTTTTACTAATACTGTCGAATATATAAAGCACAGGTAACAGCCTGTCCTTTAACCCTGAGACAGTTCTGGGTTACACTGAATCTCAAACAAACAAAAGCAAAGTTTACTAAATTGCAAGTCAAATAATGAAGGTCCTTCAGAAGGGTCGGATCTTGCGAGCAAAGGTCATCCTGGCTTCTTTTAATTTGAACACATGCTAGCACACACGAACCAACGTGGATTTCCCCTTTCAAACACGCTAAACCTGTGTGGGTCATTCAGTACAAGGAGTGGTGGAGGCTCGATCCTCCTTTAAGCATTAAAGAGACACGCTACTCTAGCAGACACTCTTTCCATCCTATTTCAATACTGCTTTTACTTTAATTACACTGCTGAGTAATCAAGAAGGATTATACTGCGAAGGTGTGCAGTTAGTGAAGGATGCTGCGAAGGTGTGCAGTTAGTGAAGGATGTTGTGAAGGTGTGCAGTTAGTGAAGGATGCTGTGAAGGTGTGCAGTTAGTGAAGGATGCTGTGAAGGTGTGCAGTTAGTGAAGGATGCTGTGAAGGTGTGCAGTTAGTGAAGGATGCTGTGAAGGTGTGCAGTTAGTGAAGGATGCTGTGAAGGTGTGCAGTTAGTGAAGGATGCTGTGAAGGTGTGCAGTTAGTGAAGGATGCTGTGAAGGTGTGCAGTTAGTGAAGGATGCTGTGAAGGTGTGCAGTTAGTGAAGGATGCTGCGAAGGTGTGCAGTTAGTGAAGGATGCTGTGAAGGTGTGCAGTTAGTGAAGGATGCTGTGAAGGTGTGCAGTTAGTGAAGGATGCTGTGAAGGTGTGCAGTTAGTGAAGGATGTTGTGAAGATGTGCAGTTAGTGAAGGATGCTGTGAAGGTGTGCAGTTAGTGAAGGATGCTGTGAAGATGTGCAGTTAGTGAAGGATGCTGTGAAGGTGTGCAGTTAGTGAAGGATGTTGTGAAGGTGTGCAGTTAGTGAAGGATGCTGTGAAGGTGTGCAGTTAGTGAAGGATGCTGTGAAGGTGTGCAGTTAGTGAAGGATGTTGTGAAGATGTGCAGTTAGTGAAGGATGCTGTGAAGGTGTGCAGTTAGTGAAGGATGCTGTGAAGATGTGCAGTTAGTGAAGGATGTTGTGAAGGTGTGCAGTTAGTGAAGGATGCTGTGAAGGTGTGCAGTTAGTGAAGGATGCTGTGAAGGTGTGCAGTTAGTGAAGGATGTTGTGAAGGTGTGCAGTTAGTGAAGGATGCTGTGAAGGTGTGCAGTTAGTGAAGGATGTTGTGAAGGTGTGCAGTTAGTGAAGGATGCTGCGAAGGTGTGCAGTTAGTGAAGGATGCTGTGAAGGTGTGCAGTTAGTGAAGGATGCTGTGAAGGTGTGCAGTTAGTGAAGGATGCTGTGAAGGTGTGCAGTTAGTGAAGGATGCTGCGAAGGTGTGCAGTTAGTGAAGGATGCTGCGAAGGTGTGCAGTTAGTGAAGGATGCTGTGAAGGTGTGCAGTTAGTGAAGGATGCTGTGAAGGTGTGCAGTTAGTGAAGGATGCTGCGAAGGTGTGCAGTTAGTGAAGGATGCTGTGAAGGTGTGCAGTTAGTGAAGGATGTTGTGAAGATGTGCAGTTAGTGAAGGATGTTGTGAAGGTGTGCAGTTAGTGAAGGATGCTGCGAAGGTGTGCAGTTAGTGAAGGATGCTGTGAAGGTGTGCAGTTAGTGAAGGATGCTGCGAAGGTGTGCAGTTAGTGAAGGATGCTGTGAAGGTGTGCAGTTAGTGAAGGATGTTGTGAAGATGTGCAGTTAGTGAAGGATGCTGTGAAGGTGTGCAGTTAGTGAAGGATGCTGTGAAGATGTGCAGTTAGTGAAGGATGCTGTGAAGGTGTGCAGTTAGTGAAGGATGCTGTGAAGGTGTGCAGTTAGTGAAGGATGCTGTGAAGATGTGCAGTTAGTGAAGGATGCTGTGAAGATGTGCAGTTAGTGAAGGATGCTGTGAAGATGTGCAGTTAGTGAAGGATGTTGTGAAGATGTGCAGTTAGTGAAGGATGTTGTGAAGATGTGCAGTTAGTGGAGGATGTTGTGAAGATGTGCAGTTAGTGGAGGATGTTGTGAAGATGTGCAGTTAGTGGAGGATGTTGTGAAGATGTGCAGTTAGTGAAGGATGCTGTGAAGATGTGCAGTTAGTGAAGGATGTTGTGAAGATGTGCAGTTAGTGAAGGATGCTGTGAAGATGTGCAGTTAGTGAAGGATGCTGTGAAGATGTGCAGTTAGTGAAGGATGCTGTGAAGATGTGCAGTTAGTGAAGGATGCTGTGAAGGTGTGCAGTTAGTGAAGGATGCTGTGAAGATGTGCAGTTAGTGAAGGATGCTGCGAAGGTGTGCAGTTAGTGAAGGATGCTGTGAAGATGTGGTTAGTGAAGGCTGCTGTGAAGATGTGGTTACTGAAGGATGCTGTGAAGATGTGGTTACTGAAGGATGCTGTGAAGATGTGCAGTTAGTGAAGGATGTTGTGAAGATGTGCAGTTAGTGAAGGATGTTGTGAAGATGTGCAGTTAGTGAAGGATGCTGTGAAGGTGTGCAGTTAGTGAAGGATGTTGTGAAGATGTGCAGTTAGTGAAGGATGTTGTGAAGATGTGGTTAGTGAAGGATGCTGTGAAGATGTGCAGTTAGTGAAGGATGTTGTGAAGATGTGCAGTTAGTGAAGGATGTTGTGAAGATGTGCAGTTAGTGAAGGATGTTGTGAAGATGTGGTTAGTGAAGGATGTTGTGAAGATGTGCAGTTAGTGAAGGATGTTGTGAAGATGTGGTTAGTGAAGGATGTTGTGAAGATGTGCAGTTAGTGAAGGATGTTGTGAAGATGTGCAGTTAGTGAAGGATGTTGTGAAGATGTGCAGTTAGTGAAGGATGCTGTGAAGATGTGCAGTTAGTGAAGGATGCTGTGAAGATGTGCAGTTAGTGAAGGATGCTGTGAAGATGTGCAGTTAGTGAAGGATGCTGTGAAGATGTGCAGTTAGTGAAGGATGCTGTGAAGATGTGCAGTTAGTGAAGGATGCTGCGAAGGTGTGCAGTTAGTGAAGGATGCTGTGAAGATGTGCAGTTAGTGAAGGATGCTGTGAAGATGTGCAGTTAGTGAAGGATGCTGTGAAGATGTGCAGTTAGTGAAGGATGCTGTGAAGATATGTGAAGAAGGATGCTGTGAAGATGTGCAATTAGTGAAGGATGCTGTGAAGATGTGCAATTAGTGAAGGATGCTGTGAAGATGTGCAATTAGTGAAGGATGTTGTGAAGATGTGCAGTAAAGAAGGATGTTGTGAAGATGTGCAGTGAAGAAGGATGTTGTGAAGATGTGCAGTGAAGAAGGATGTTGTGAAGATGTGCAGTGAAGGATGCTGTGAAGATGTGCAGTTAGTGAAGGATGCTGTGAAGATGTGCAGTTAGTGAAGGATGCTGTGAAGATGTGTAGATGAATTATGCCGTGAAGATGACTAGTGCAGATCTTAGTGAAGACGAATAATGCTTGTAGTTCATTTAGCGAGTATCAGGTAAAACACACCTAGCAGAGGTGGTGATGACTTACTACCACAACAATGACATGTACGGAAATAAGCCATCAACTTTCAACGTGTCACGTGCGATGTTATTAAACATCATGAAACACTCGCCCCGCGGAGCAGTGGACACAGGCATCTCCCAGTACCTCTCCACTACCCAAGCAGCCAAACACAATGCTAGTCAACCAGCAATTAACAAAACACTTCCTGGAAATCACACACGCATGACCAGCTAAACAATGTCAAAGTGGACCATAATGACCTCTTGACGTTAAAACAGACCATAATGGCCACCAAATAACGTCAAGGTAAACTATTATGACCATAATGACCACTGAGCCAAGTCGAAGTGAGGCTATACGTGCCGTTACTCAATATAACAGGTAAAGTAAATCTCAAGTCTGGAAAAATACAATTGCACAGAGCGCCCCCCCCACACACACACAGGTGCTACGTATTGATCAATCTATCGCGTTTGTCTTTAAACTTGAACCAATACCGAGGTCTCACAGCATGTCAGGCCATCACCAACAGCCTGGCTTCTCCAGAGACAGGGCCTCAATTAGCTCAGGGAATTTGGGACTGTGGCCCAGTGCACGATACATCTTGCGGTCGCTACCAGCGATACACACACGTTGTGTCTACGTGAGAACACGTCAAAACAAGACAAGGAATACAGATGAGAAAGACGTGTGCAACAGCTGGGTATCTATATTCTTGACAATAAAGATACCCAGCTGTTGAATGAGTCTGTCTCACCCACTCGTCCGTATTGTAAAATATAATTAATACAAGGACGTAAAGAGCGAGGTTGAAGATGGTGATTCACTACGAGCCACACCATCACTCACATGTGATTCACTACGAGTCACAGCATCACTCATGTGATTCACTACGAGCCACACCATCACTCACACATGTGATTCACTACGAGCCACACCATCACTCGCATGTGATTCACTACGAGCCACACCATCACTCACACATGTGATTCACTACGAGTCACAGCATCACTCACATGTGATTCACTACGAGCCACACCATCACTAACACACGTGATTCACTACGAGCCACACCATCACTCACACATGTGATTCACTACGAGCCACACCATCACTCACACATATGATTCACTACGAGCCACACCATCCCTCACACATGTGACTCACTACGAGCCACACCATCCCTCACACATGTGATTCACTACGAGCCACACCATCACTCACATGTGATTCACTACGAGCCACACCATCACTCACACATGTGATTCACTACGAGTCACAGCATCACTCACATGTGATTCACTACGAGCCACACCATCACTAACACACGTGATTCACTACGAGCCACACCATCACTCACACATGTGATTCACTACGAGCCACACCATCACTCACACATATGATTCACTACGAGCCACACCATCACTCACACATGTGATTCACTACGAGCCACACCATCACTCACACATGTGATTCACTACGAGCCACACCATCACTCACACATGTGATTCACTACGAGCCACACCATCACTCACACATATGATTCACTACGAGCCACACCATCCCTCACACATGTGACTCACTACGAGCCACACCATCCCTCACACATGTGACTCACTACGAGCCACACCATCACTCACATGTGATTCACTACGAGCCACACCATCACTCACACATGTGATTCACTACGAGTCACAGCATCACTCACATGTGATTCACTACGAGCCACACCATCACTAACACACGTGATTCACTACGAGCCACACCATCACTCACACATGTGATTCACTACGAGCCACACCATCACTCACACATATGATTCACTACGAGCCACACCATCACTCACACATGTGATTCACTACGAGCCACACCATCACTCACACATGTGATTCACTACGAGCCACACCATCACTCACACATGTGATTCACTACGAGCCACACCATCACTCACACATGTGATTCACTACGAGCCACACCATCCCTCACACATGTGATTCACTACGAGCCACACCATCACTAAGCACAGACCAGAATTCCATCTTAGATTATATTCCTTTAACTTTATCCTAAATTTACTTACAGTTAATGGCTAATAATTACATTAAACGGGATAACTCCTGACGGCGGAGAACCTAACACTTAATTTGTTAGGAACTCTACTCAGGTGTTTACCACAAAACCATCCTTACTATAACTGCATGGTCAACCAAAGTGTTGCATCTGTCAGCCAGGTCTACATAGCCACCTGTGATATACATATGACAGGTTTCGAGAGGTCGTACCCCAGCAGCCATCATAGCCTGAGTGATGGATCAGTTTCCTCTTGAACACTCCTACCTACCTACCTACCTACCTACCTACCTACCTACCTTCCTTCCTTCCTTCCTACCTACCTACCTACCTACCTACCTTCCTTCCTTCCTTCCTTCCTTCCTTCCTTCCTTCCTTCCTTCCTTCCTTCCTTCCTTCCTTCCTTCCTTCCTTCCTTCCTTCCTTCCTTCCTTCCTTCCTTCCTTCCTTCCTTCCTTCCTTCCTTCCTTCCTTCCTTCCTTCCTCCCTCCCTACCTACCTACCTACCTACCTTGCTCTAGGCAAAGTTTCTTGTGTTCGTCGGTAGTGAACGGAAGAGTCTACAATCACGGATCTCGACACAGTGTGGAGATCCGTGATCTTATCCTTTGATCCGTTATCCGTGCCGATGATACCTTCCCGGATTTTCGGTTAATTTATTATACACTTCCACCAACATGATACATCGTCTCATACTTTTCACCAGTGTATTCCACACCTCCATCAACATACCATAACATACCTCTCACAGGGTATACTCAAGTACAATCAACATACCATAACATACCTCTCACAGGGTATACTCAAGTACATTGGTGCTTCCTTTTTTTTTTTACACATTTAAGTTCTTTAAATTATGGTGAGTAGAAGACAAGTAATGACATACAAATTACATTACGTTTTTGCATTGCTAGAGCACTTGTAATGAGTTATATTTGAATTATACATGCGTGTTATGTATCAATTTATTATGAAAAATTTTAAAATGTCAAGAATGCCATGTCTACCGGAGGACTAACCCACCAGTCTCCAGCAACATGTATAGCTTGAAGTATACCTGGTGTCTGTATACCTGGTGTCATTGCACAGGTAACTATCAGTCTTCAATAAGAGATACCTGTGATATACCTAGGACAGTTTTCTAGAGTTTTTTTTACCATTGGAGCCCACCCTAATGCTAGACTTCCTTGTTGACTACTAAGAGGCCAGCACACCCAAACAGCCACCACAACCCGGCACATCAGCCATTTATAACAGACACTAGTTTAGTAGATTCACAAAACGCTAAACCTGTTTGACTAAGCCAGCACAATAAAAAAACCGGAAGTCGAGTGTATGTACACTAAAGATGGATCCAAACTCGGGCAGCTTAATCGTCTAACAACACTTTGGAGGACACTGAGGACATATATTACGTTGAGGGAAGTGTAGAATACATCCTGTGGAAAGTAGGAGAGGATATATTTTTTACCATCGGGTTTCTGGTGAATTGTTGCTAGAAAATAACGATACCAGTAAAGTCTGAGTGGGGTACCATCTCTTGCAACTGTAAAGCTGTGTAACTGATAAAGCGAATGACTCAGGTGTAGTAGATGATACATGGTCACCTTTCATTCACGTCAACGTTTCGCCCACCAAGTCAGTTACGGTTGAAAAATGAAGGAAGCATCCACAGGAGGTGTCATTTGCTAAATATATGGTGCTACCATAGCAGGGAAGGGATAGGTAATGGGAGATATCAACACCATGGTAAAGATGGATATATAATGATAAGAGATACCAACACCATGGTAGACAAAATACAATATAAAAGCCATTATTTACCACATTTCGCCCACAGACTGGTGTTTTAGAAAAACTGCCAGTAACAAATACACTTTGTTACCTTTATAGAGAACATTTCGGTCCTCGGACTTTAATCACTTCAAATGAAGATCCAAGGATCGAAATATCCTCAATAAAGGTGTTGTAAGTGAATGCACTAGTGTCCATTTCTCTCAAGCTGTCGCCAGTCATTTGTCTTCTTATTAGTGTTTCCTATCGTTATATCTAGGACTGGAGGGAACAGCATTACACAAATAACTCGCATCGACCAAGTAAACAAGAAGATGACACTTTATAACCCAAACATCATAAAACCAATATTGACAGTGGACGATACAGTGTACACAGCAAACACTACGCTCGTTAAGTCGGGTGTGAGGAGGGAATGGCAGGAGTGAAGGTGGTGGTGTCAGAGGCACCAAGCGTGGCCCATCATAGTAGTAGTAGCAATATTGTTGACGGCAATAGAGAAGATGCCGCCCTTGACCGCCTTACTAACATGGCGTCAGACAAACCTGCCCCGCCAATACTGGCCCTGGGAACCAACCCTCTCCCACCCACCCTTCTCTCTCTCACCCCTCACCTTTTAAGCTCTCTCCCACTTGCTACTCCATAATCATTATCTAGTCCTCTCCGACTCTCACAATGGCTATTAGTACGTAATTTCACAAAATATTACAACGTACAAGTCTTTGTTTGAAAGGAGAACGTAATATGTAACGAGATGTCACTAGCGGAGTCCCACAAGGTTCACCGTTTGCAATTAATGTAAACGACTTGTCTAAAAAAAAAACAATAAATGAACATCCACACGCAACAGTCTAACAAATACCGGTCAATTTACATAGAGGAAATAAAACATTAGTGAGTACTGCATATTTGGGTATATAGCTGAAGAGGGCCTTAGTTTAAAGGCGAAATACACAATATTCTCCACATCTTTCGTTTTATTTTCTTCGTATGGGTTCGCTTGTGTCCTCTTGAGTACGTCCGCCCATGATATAAACTTTTTATGATATATTTATCACAAGACTTTACTATCCTCCTGTATAATATAGAACTATAACAAAAATTGGTTAAATAAAGCCAAAGACGAAGGAAGGAATTTAATAATATAGGCAATAGAAATGGGGGTAAATAATAACGCCACAATATTCAATATGCAAAAGATGGGACGGAGAACTGACATGACGCCACATATGTAAGATGTGGAGGAGACACCATAGACATGACTGCCACACTTCATGTAAGATGTGGAGGAGACACCATAGACATGACTGCCACACTTCATGTAGATGCGGAGGAGACACCATAGACATGACTGCCACACTTCATGTAAGATGTGGAGGAGACACCATAGACATGACTGCCACACTTCATGTAAGATGTGGAGGAGACACCATAGACATGACTGCCACACTTCATGTAACAGCGTGAGAAAAACTGCAGTGTAGCGGTACTATTTTTTAACTGCAATGGCAGTTGGCACTAAGGTAGAGCGAGGGGTGGGAGGGGCAGAGCGAGGGGTGGGAGGGGCAGAGCGAGGGGTGGGAGGGGCAGAGCGAGGGGTGGGAGGGGCAGAGCGAGGGGTGGGAGGGGCAGAGCGAGGGGTGGGAGGGGTAGAGCGAGGGGTGGGAGGGGCAGAGCGAGGGGTGGGAGGGGTAGAGCGAGGGGTGGGAGGGGCAGAGCGAGGGGTGGGAGGGTTAGAGCGAGGGGTGGGAGGGGTAGAGCGAGGGGTGGGAGGGGTAGAGCGAGGGGTGGGATGGGCAGAGCGAGGGGTGGGAGGGGCAGAGCGAGGGGTGGGAGGGGTAGAGCGAGGGGTGGGAGGGGCAGAGCGAGGGGTGGGAGGGGTAGAGCGAGGGGTGGGAGGGGTAGAGCGAGGGGTGGGAGGGGCAGAGCGAGGGGTGGGAGGGGTAGAGCGAGGGGTGGGAGGGGCAGAGCGAGGGGTGGGAGGGGTAGAGCGAGGGGTGGGAGGGGCAGAGCGAGGGGTGGGAGGGGTAGAGCGAGGGGTGGGAGGGGTAGAGCGAGGGGTGGGAGGGGCAGAGCGAGGGGTGGGAGGGGAGAGCGAGGGGTGGGAGGGGCAGAGCGAGGGGTGGGAGGGGTAGAGCGAGGGGTGGGAGGGGCAGAGCGAGGGGTGGGAGGGGTAGAGCGAGGGGTGGGAGGGGCAGAGCGAGGGGTGGGAGGGGTAGAGCGAGGGGTGGGAGGGGGTAGAGCGAGGGGTGGGAGGGGTAGAGCGAGGGGTGGGAGGGGCAGAGCGAGGGGTGGGAGGGGTAGAGCGAGGGGTGGGAGGGGCAGAGCGAGAGAGAGACTCTAAAGCAAATACGTATTTGCTTGGACCTCCTCTTTTCTGCAACACTGCAAGCTCCTGATGTGTTAATGGCAACACAGAAGGCCTAGAGCTAACATTCAACTTCCCCGTGGTTTTCAACACACGCCATACGGAGGGTAACAGTCACACTGGTGCTTCAGGTCTCCCCAAGTCCCTCGTGTAAAAACTTATAACTGTGTATTACAGTTATTGTTTTTTCTGGGTAAGAGAAATAAGTAGGTACGAATTTTGGAGTCAGTCCCGTGACTAGCAGAGAAAGGATCGAGCCTTCACTCTACGCTGAATGACCCACACGGGTTCAGCGCTTCATAAAAAAGCAAACATGTGTGGAGGTTATGAAAGATTATGAGAACACAGATGAATAAGACATCAACCCAGCGACCAACAGGGACAACAAGAACTCAATTGTTAACTTGAGAGAGAGAAAAAAAACTGTGCCAGAAACATATAAAGTTCTTGTAGAAAATTCTAGTGGTAGTATAAAGGTAGAGCATCGCACAAGTGAATCCTTGAGCAGGTAGCAGATACAACAACAACTGGATATAGTGCACCAGAAGCTTGGCTAAACACGCAACCTTAGAGGGGGACTAACTCTTCCAGTAGCCAGGAACACTAAATGCGACCTTCCTTACTGACGTGAGAGTTGACCATCAGCTGTGTGTTAGCAGCAATCATCACCCCTCACACCTTCACTATATTCCCATACCTGCAATTACTGCAAATTCATCAATTGCACTAGTGTGTGATCAGCCAGACGCTAGCAACAACACAGACAACTAAAAAGGAAGTCTGGCCCCAGGCCGGGCTGCCACATCACAAGAGCCCTTGTAATCTAGCGCTTCCTCGATAATAATAATCCTAGTCTTATGAGAAAATGACTAGCGAGACAGAAATTTCAATTATATTCATGTGAAAACACTAGACCCGTAGGGGCTCATACAGTGTCTGAAGAACGGGGGGCAATCAAGTTTGATCCCAGGAAAAGGAACATAGCCCTTCCAGGCACCCCCTTGAAGGAGAGAGATTTCAATGCATCCTTCAGTAAGAATCTATTAATGATATAATTTGTGGGCTATTATTATTAATTATAATACCCCGGCACAGCCTAATTGTATTAAGTCTCTCTTAAGTTATAAATATATATGTTTTATATTATTCACTTGAGAAGTGATCCCAGACACCTGTGACCACAGGCAAGAGTGTAGCCCTTCAACTAGGTTGAACGGTATATAAATGTATGTAGATCAATCATTTTCTTTATTACTTCTTCCCCTAGTATAAAAAAGCTTTCCCTGGTCCTGCCGTGTCAGGAGGCAGGTGTGGGGGTCTCTCACCTCGACAATGTATCTTAATCTTAGGATCTTAGCAATATGATGCCTCCACAAAATGTCAAGGGGGCACCACCCCCGAAATTATAAATTTCTTGGAGTGCTTTATAATTTTAGAAATCAGAATAAAAAGACAGTTAAAACAAGAGTCATTCAACTATATAAAAAATACCTCTCATCTAAAATTTCGTAATGCTATTTGGCCTAAGACCTGTTCCTGGCTACAAGGAAGCCTAAGACCTGTTCCTGGCTACAAGGAAGCCTAAGACCTGTTCCTGGCTACAAGGAAGCCTAAGACCTGTTCCTGGCTACAAGGAAGCCTATGACAGTAGCTACACTGACTTCCATGGAGACAGTTGTAGTAAAACAAACCTACAAACTTTCACAATTATTATATTTACGAGGAAGTGCTAAACCCACAAAGGTTACCACTGGGAACACTGACGAAGTGTTGCTCGTCATATTTGTCAATATGACATTCTAATTCTGTTTTGTTTCACCCGGGCAGTGTGACCTGAGGGAGTTGTGACCTGAGGGAGTGTGCTGCCCAAGCATTCAATGAAATAAAAGATTTTACTGAGATACGAAAAAAAAGTGGGAATAAAAACAGCACAATTTAAAACCTCGTGTCACCTTGAATGTCCAGGAACTTAAGCATATGAAATCCTTCCCCAGCATACACATACATGCTAACGACTCTTACTGTACTGCCTGTAAGATATATCTATATATGAAACCACCATTAACAGTCTAATTTTTCCACGATTCGTGGTGATGGTGAGTGATGAGTGGATATAGTGTATGGTGCGTGGTGATGGTTGTATATGTGGCTGGTGGGGGGGAAGGGATGGGTTCTAAACCGACACATGAGGCAGTGATGCCAGTATGTGCTGGTGGAACCAATGATTCACGCACCTTATTAAGTATGAAGGATATGCAGAAGTAAACATCTGGTGTGGTTTACAGTATCTGACACTGTGTTCTGTGTCTCTCTTTACAGATGAGGATGTTGTGGCGTGCGTGGGTGTTGGGCGTGGTGATGGTGGTGGGCGTGGCGCGGTGCGAGGACCGCTGGGTGTGGGGCAACATCAAGGCCTCCAGCATCCCCGGCTACGTAGAACCCACTACCGCCTCGCCGCTCGAACCAACCACTTTCCGTCCACAATATCAACCGGTTGGGCGAGCGGCGGCTTCCCAACTACGTCACTTTCCCCGCGTCACCGCTAACCCTTACTTTGTAAACGCCTTCCAACCCTTCTCACTAGTGCCACCGCCCCGTACGTCCTCTGACGGCACTACTAAGAGTCGCGTGACGACCGATACGGCCTTCGACGGCGCCAGTGGAGCAGTGCTGGATGCCGGGGACAAGTACACCACACTGGACCGTCTGCAGAGTGAGCGAGGGGCTCCTCCTGCCTTCCCCCGCCCGGAGAAACACCAGCTAGGCGGCCTCCACCCTGACGAAGTGTTCTACGCTGATGACGATCTCCTCATCATCAAGGGAGGAGGCTTCAACTCTGACGCGTTCGAGGAGCCGTCTCAGCCACTGGATGCTGACGACGACGACATCAGCGAGGGGTCAGCCACCAGGGTGTCCTCAGTAGTGGCTCCTCTACCTTCCCCTCACCAGGAGTACAACGGCAACATCCCCGCCATAGTGCCTTACCCGCAACGAATGAGTCACCAGCCCCTCTCCCTCTTTGTTGAAGGAGCCTCAACCAACAACTACATCTTAGTTCCCTACGTCTTCCCACAACCTGGAGTCGGCGTAGCCACGGCTGATGGAACCTTCAACAATCGCATTGACAACAACTACGTGAATTTGCGGAAGCCCTTGAAACGTGCGCAGTTCACGTATCAGATTCCTTTCCAGCCAGTTTTTCTTACACATCATAACATCATCCCAGGTGTACAGCAGGTGCAGCGGCACCCCAGTATCCTACAGCAGGTGCAGCAGCACCCCAACACCATACAGCAGGTGCAGCAGCACCCCAACACCCTCAAACTGCCACACTCCCTTGCTGGCGACACTGACGTCAACTACAGGCACCCACGGCCACCAATCAATCCTGACGCAGAGCTTGTGGTTCCATCTGGCACCTCTAGTGCCAACTTCTATTACTCCGGCAGCAATCGCCGTCAGCAGGGCAGACCCAGGCTGTGAGCTCCACCACATACACCTACACAACACACCCTAACAGATACAAAAAAACACACCCTCTTCTGCCCACCACACAACACACTAACTTTCATACAACACAAACATACACTGCTCTCTCGTGAATACACACACACGCGCCTCAGCCCACCAAAACACACAGCAACACAACACAAACACACACAAGCCTCTGCTTTCAACCACAACACCCCACCACACATGCTCACCTCTCCTAACACAACCACATTGCATACAAATGTGCCTTGCCGTCTATCTTCCTTTTGTACAGTAGTATAATAAGTATATGTAATTTAGTTTATATATAATATATATACATATATATTAAAAACTATGAAGTATATACTATTTTTCTTGTCCTGTACACACATTAGAGACGAAGACTAAACGTGAAGGACGAGCAGGAGAATCACCAAGTTTCAATTACCCTTAAGTGTTGTGATATGTAAAACTCTAATCAATCATCGCACCCACGGCACACACACATCACCCCACAAATTTATATCAAAATTATTATAACGGTAGTGTAAAGCCCCCCTCTGGCAAGACAGTGATGGAGTGAATGATGAAAGTTTTTCTTTTTCAGGCCACCCTGCCTTGGTGGGAATCGGTCCCGCAGCCAAAAGGCTGAGGGACTGATTACCTCCTACTTATCTTCCTTCGTTATTATCTGTATTGGACTGAAGAAACCACTGGCTGGAGAAACGTTTCCTCAATAAAGATTCCCAAATGTTGTGGGTTTTCAAAGCCATTTTCATCACAAGGTATGCTAGAGTTACAGCAATAAATCACTTTCAATGGGGGAAAATAATCCTAGTAAAGAGGGCGATTAGAAAGAAGAGCAGATAACGTGAGAGCACCTAGACTCTGAAAAAAAACATAGAAAATAACCCTTTAGAAAATAGAATATGTAGCAAAAAGGTGTTTGACTATATGTGCAACAGTTAAGTAACTTGATTCCGATACGTATCGCCTACACAGTAGGCTTCTTCAGTCAAGTATAGAAAAGGTTGCAGAAGGAAGAGAGATGTAAAGACGATATAATCAGTTCATCACCCTTGGATACGTAGTTTTGAGGGAGGGGGGGGGGTCAGTCCCTCACACATCAAACATGCAAGAACAGTTTCACAAGCGCAAACAATATTAAAATAAGTCAACCAACAGACCTCAAACTGAAAAGCAACTACAAAAAATACCCGAAATCGAGTATCGGCAAATCATGTTGGTATTGGCTTATGTTTATGTTATCGGCACCTATAACTGTTCCTGTAATGTGTCCTTCCCTAACTGTTCCTGTAATGTGTCCTTCCCTAACTGTTCCTGTAATGTGTCCTTCCCTAACTCTTCCTGTAATGTGTCCTTCCCTAACTGTTCCTGTAATGTGTCCTTCCCTAACTCTTCCTGTAATGTGTCCTTCCCTAACTCTTCCTGTAATGTGTCCTTCCCTAACTCTTCCTGTAATGTGTCCTTCCCTAACTCTTCCTGTAATGTGTCCTTCCCTAACTCTTCCTGTAATGTGTCCTTCCCTAACTCTTCCTGTAATGTGTCCTTCCCTAACTCTTCCTGTAATGTGTCCTTCCCTAACTCTTCCTGTAATGTGTCCTTCCCTAACTCTTCCTGTAATGTGTCCTTCCCTAACTCTTCCTGTAATGTGTCCTTCCCTAACTCTTCCTGTAATGTGTCCTTCCCTAACTGTTCCTGTAATGTGTCCTTCCCTAACTGTTCCTGTAATGTGTCCTTCCCTAACTGTTCCTGTAATGTGTCCTTCCCTAACTGTTCCTGTAATGTGTCCTTCCCTAACTGTTCCTGTAATGTGTCCTTCCCTAACTGTTCCTGTAATGTGTCCTTCCCTAACTCTTCCTGTAATGTGTCCTTCCCTAACTCTTCCTGTAATGTGTCCTTCCCTACCTCTTCCTGTAATGTGTCCTTCCCTAACTCTTCCTGTAATGTGTCCTTCCCTAACTCTTCCTGTAATGTGTCCTTCCCTAACTCTTCCTGTAATGTGTCCTTCCCTAACTCTTCCTGTAATGTGTCCTTCCCTAACTCTTCCTGTAATGTGTCCTTCCCTAACTCTTCCTGTAATGTGTCCTTCCCTAACTCTTCCTGTAATGTGTCCTTCCCTAACTCTTCCTGTAATGTGTCCTTCCCTAACTCTTCCTGTAATGTGCCCTTTCCCCTAACTCTTCCTGTAATGTGTCCTTCCTAACTCTTCCTGTAATGTGTCCTTCCCTAACTCTTCCTGTAATGTGTCCTTCCCTAACTCTTCCTGTAATGTGTCCTTCCCTAACTCTTCCTGTAATGTGTCCTTCCTAACTCTTCCTGTAATGTGTCCTTCCCTAACTCTTCCTGTAATGTGTCCTTCCCTAACTCT
Organism: Cherax destructor; assembly: GCA_009830355.1. Taxonomy (NCBI): domain Eukaryota; kingdom Metazoa; phylum Arthropoda; class Malacostraca; order Decapoda; family Parastacidae; genus Cherax; species Cherax destructor. The sequence continues at coordinate 38,641 of WNWK01011642.1, read as the reverse complement.
TCCTGTAATGTGTCCTTCCCTAACTCTTCCTGTAATGTGTCCTTCCCTAACTCTTCCTGTAATGTGTCCTTCCCTAACTGTTCCTGTAATGTGTCCTTCCCTAACTCTTCCTGTAATGTGTCCTTCCCTAACTCTTCCTGTAATGTGTCCTTCCCTAACTGTTCCTGTAATGTGTCCTTCCCTAACTGTTCCTGTAATGTGTCCTTCCCTAACTGTTCCTGTAATGTGTCCTTCCCTAACTGTTCCTGTAATGTGTCCTTCCCTAACTGTTCCTGTAATGTGTCCTTCCCTAACTCTTCCTGTAATGTGTCCTTCCTAACTCTTCCTGTAATGTGTCCTTCCCTAACTCTTCCTGTAATGTGTCCTTCCCTAACTCTTCCTGTAATGTGTCCTTCCCTAACTCTTCCTGTAATGTGTCCTTCCCTACCTCTTCCTGTAATGTGTCCTTCCCTAACTCTTCCTGTAATGTGTCCTTCCCTAACTCTTCCTGTAATGTGTCCTTCCCTAACTCTTCCTGTAATGTGTCCTTCCCTAACTCTTCCTGTAATGTGTCCTTCCCTAACTCTTCCTGTAATGTGTCCTTCCCTAACTCTTCCTGTAATGTGTCCTTCCCTAACTCTTCCTGTAATGTGTCCTTCCCTAACTCTTCCTGTAATGTGTCCTTCCCTAACTCTTCCTGTAATGTGTCCTTCCTAACTCTTCCTGTAATGTGTCCTTCCCTAACTCTTCCTGTAATGTGTCCTTCCCTAACTCTTCCTGTAATGTGTCCTTCCCTAACTCTTCCTGTAATGTGTCCTTCCTAACTCTTCCTGTAATGTGTCCTTCCCTAACTCTTCCTGTAATGTGTCCTTCCCTAACTGTTCCTGTAATGTGTCCTTCCCTAACTGTTCCTGTAATGTGTCCTTCCCTAACTGTTCCTGTAATGTGTCCTTCCCTAACTCTTCCTGTAATGTGTCCTTCCTAACTCTTCCTGTAATGTGTCCTTCCCTAACTCTTCCTGTAATGTGTCCTTCCCTAACTCTTCCTGTAATGTGTCCTTCCTAACTCTTCCTGTAATGTGTCCTTCCCTAACTGTTCCTGTAATGTGTCCTTCCCTAACTCTTCCTGTAATGTGTCCTTCCCTAACTGTTCCTGTAATGTGTCCTTCCCTAACTCTTCCTGTAATGTGTCCTTCCCTAACTGTTCCTGTAATGTGTCCTTCCCTAACTGTTCCTGTAATGTGTCCTTCCCTAACTGTTCCTGTAATGTGTCCTTCCCTAACTCTTCCTGTAATGTGTCCTTCCCTAACTCTTCCTGTAATGTGTCCTTCCCTAACTCTTCCTGTAATGTGTCCTTCCCTAACTCTTCCTGTAATGTGTCCTTCCCTAACTCTTCCTGTAATGTGTCCTTCCCTAACTCTTCCTGTAATGTGTCCTTCCCCAACTCTTCCTAGAGTAACCTTCTCTGGTGTCCTTACCTCGGACTTGCTTCTAATACTATCATCTTTTATAAAGTTATCAGAACTGCCAGAAAGTCAGTAAAGAAACAATTATTGACTGCTGCTGTGAAGAAAAATCGGCTGCGGTGGGCACTCGATCATAAGGGATGAGGCGTATTTTGAAGTACATGGGTACAGATCACTGGTAGTGGGATGGAGCAAAGACGAACCTCTTCAGAATGGACACATTTAACAAGCACCAAAATAACCAATTAAGATGTTTTGTGGTAGTTTTACTACTAAAGGCAATCCTGGCAACTCATTTGCTTCCCCAGTAAAGATCGAGACTTTCCAGATGGAGAAGGCATTTTCCAGCAACATCTTGCTTTATGCCCCACTTCCAGACATTCTTCGAAGAGTAAGGGGTCTAAATTGGCCTGGAAACTCTCCTGACCTCAACCCAATTGAGAATCTATGAACAATAACCAAACGCAGGATCGCGAAACAGGATTTTTTAACTGTTATTAGGTCCTGGTACCACGACGAAGAACTTGCCAAAAAAATGTTCAACATAGGTTGATTATATGCCAAAGAGTGAAGCAATGCTTATAAACTCATAGGGTGGTCATATCTCTTCAATAAATTTTCTGTCATATCACTGCCGTGTATTTTTCAAATAAACATTAATTTTCCAAATAAATGTCTTACTTCACCACTGTTCCAACACACACACACACACACACACACTGAGTGTGCCACTTACCATAATATTCAACACATCCCTTGAAAATGGGCAGATACCTGAGGTATGGAAGAAGGCCAACGTAGTCCCCATCTTTAAAAAAGGAGACAGAAAAGAGGCACTAAACTATAGACCGGTGTCACTTACATGTATAGTGTGCAAAGTCCTGGAGAAAATCATCAGGAAAAGAATGGTGGAGCATCTGGAGCTGAACAGGATAATAAACACCAGACAGCACGGATTCCGGGAAGGCAAATCCTGTGTAACAAACCTCCTAGAGTTCTATGATAAAGTAACAGAGGTAAGGCAAGAGAGAGAAGGGTGGGTTGATTGCATTTTCCTGGACTGCAGGAAGGCCTTCGACACAGTTCCTCACATGAGATTAGTAAAGAAGTTGGAAGAACAAGCATGTATAGCAGGAAGGGCACTGGAATGGATCAGGGAATACCTCACAGGGAGGCAACAACGGGTCATGGTGCGTGATGAGGTATCACAGTGGGCACCTGTGACGAGCGGCGTTCCGCAGGGGTCAGTCCTAGGACCAGTGTTATTCCTGGTATATGTAAATGACATGACAGATGGGATAGACTCAGAAGTGTCTCTGTTCGCAGATGATGTGAAATTAATGAGGAGAATCACATCGGAAGAGGACCAAGCAGGACTTCAAACAGACCTGGACAAGCTTGACATCTGGTCTAGCAAATGGCTTCTCGAATTCAATCCCACCAAATGCAAAGTCATGAAGATCGGAGAAGGGCAAAGAAGACCGCTGACAGAGTACAGGCTAGGCGGACAAAGGCTACAAACCTCGGAAAAGGAGAAAGACCTTGGGGTGAGTATAACGCCAAGCACGTCTCCGGAGGCACACATCAACCAGATAACTGCGGCAGCATATGGGCGACTGGCAAACCTAAGATTAGCGTTCCGTTACCTTAACAAGGAATCGTTCAAGACACTGTACACCGTGTACGTCAGGCCCATACTAGAATATGCAGCACCAGTCTGGAACCCACACCTGGTCAAGCACATAAAGAAACTAGAGAAAGTGCAAAGGTTTGCGACAAGGTTAGTTCCACAACTCAGGGGTCTGTCCTATGAAGAAAGGCTGAGGGAAATAGGACTAACAACACTGGAGGAAAGAAGGGTCAGAGGAGACATGATAACGACATACAAAATACTGCGGGGAATCGACAAGGTAGACAGTGACAGGATGTTCCAGAGAGGAAACACAGAAACAAGGGGACACAACTGGAAGCTGAAGGCTCAGATGAGTCAAAGGAATATTAGGAAGCATTTCTTCAGCCACAGAGTAGTCAGGAAGTGGAATAGTCTAGAGAAAGACATAGTGGAGGCAGGAACCATACACAGTTTTAAGACGAGGTATGATAAAGCTCATGGAGCAGGGAGAGCAGATACCCAGTAGCGGACAGCACAGAGGCGGGGCCAGGAGCTGAGTCTCGACGCCTGCAACCACAATTAGGTGAGTACACACACACACACACACACACACACACACACACACAGGAGCTATGACTCGACCCCTGCAACCACAACTAGGTGAGTATACACACATCAAAATCGACACGAGAAACTATGCCAAATGAACCCGGTAGATGCCAAGGCCTTGTTATTAAGGGAAGAGGGGAGGGAAGAGCACTTTGTGAAGCCGACGAGTTGATAAAAGAAACTATGGCAGAATTTCAAGACTTATGAAGAAGCTTAGTCTTAAAGCGAAGCTTTACCTCGAACACTTCCATTCCGCCAGTGTCTTTTTATGAAGGTATTTTATGTTTGGCGTCTTGAACCAGTCCCATCACATGAAATTAACGTTAACACAATCAGCAAATTTCTGTTCCACCAGCTGACATTTATTCCACCAGCTGATATTGTTTACTTTAGACCAGCTGATATTAGCTTATGTACCATCAGTTGGCAAATGGCAACTGTGCGTGTGTGTACGATCAGCTGACACCAGTTAATGTTGCTGTGTTCGTAGTACCAGTAAAGTGGATCATTGCTGTCGTCACCCAGGGCCTGAATGCTGCATTTCTGCTGAAGTCAACATTATCGACGTTGTAAACTGCTGTACACAGCAGCAATTTATAAGAGGCTGCCTGCACACTGGCAGTAAAGTTAAGACTACAGCACAAAACTGTTGAATGCTGTGGTACCGAGTACGAGACCTCAATCAATATTCTTGTGGTAGCGTTAAAACAGCAGGGGTCACACAACGCCTAAGGAATGACAGGTGTAATCTAATCATAAACATCAGTCCACTGTTGTAAACAGTCAAACAGAAGACTGTTGAAGGCTCCTAAAACAGTCAAAATATGACTGTTATGTCTACCCCGCTCAGTGGACGCGCTTCATGTTCCTGAGTCTACCTGGAGGGTATTCCATCGCCCCCGCGGCCCGGTCCATGACCAGGCCTCCCGGTGGATCAGGACCTGATCAACCAGGGTGTTACTGCTGGCCGCACGTAATCCAATGTACGAACCACTGACTTTAGGTAACTGTCCAACTCCCTTTTGAAGGCAGCCTGAGGTCTACTGGTGATATCCCTTATGGCTGGTGGGAGGCTGTTGAACAGTCTTGGGCTCCGGACACTTATTGTATTTTCTCTTAGTGTGCTAATGGCGCCTCTACTTTTCATTGGGGATATGTTGCACCGCCTTCCCAGTGAGCGATTTGTGTGTGCAGATTAGGGAACAGTCCCTCTAGGATTTTCCAGGTGTAGATTATGATGCATCTCTCTCGCCTGCGATCCAGTGAGTACAAGTCAAGTGCTTGCAAGCGTTCCCAGTAGTTAAGGTGTTTGATGGAACTTATACGTGCAGTAAAGGTTCTCTGTACATTCTCTAGATCTGCAATTTCACCTGCCTTGAATGGGGATGTTAATGTACAGCAGTATTCCAGCCTAGAGAGAACAGGTGACTTAAAAAGGATCATCATCGGCTTGGCATCTGTTGTATTGAACGTTCTCAATATCAATGCTATCAGTTTCCTGGCAGATGTAACTTGGACTAGCTAACAGTCCAAGTGGGACCGAAACCTCTTTATAAGTTTCAACTCTGCTATCTGCGGGTTATATAACTGGTTGTTGCTTAAGGATGAACAACTTAACCAAACCAAAGATAATGTAACAGATTTTATGCAACCCGTACGAGAGAAATCTATATACTAGATTCTGGTTAAGAGGATGGGTTGGAAGGCGCGTCGGTAAATGTGGCCATGTCACCGATATAGAAGTCTCCCCACATGGAATGCTATAAACTCCGTTCAACTTGTGGTTTTCCTGGTGGTTGAAGTTTTTGTGGTGAGAACCGCTATATCCATGGTGGCTCTACGAAGAGGGGCGATGGTGACTACCTGTGACCAATTTCGAGAGTTTTCCCCACTGCCGAAGCCCGGCCTTGGGCTAGGCTTGTCTGATGCTTGCCTGGCCAACCAGGCTGTTGCTGCGGTGACTCAGGTGGAAGAGAACCAGCCGCTGTTGGTCCATACCAGTCCTAATTCGAAGTGTGTTGAACATGTGAAGAGCTCTGAGCTCACAGGTTCGTCAACTTCACTGATGAGAAAGCTTAAACATTTTTTTTTGTACAGAAACTTATTAATGCAAAATCCCGAGTGCACGAGGGAGAACACTTGTGATGGCGCCTCAACACCACAAAAACCATAATCATAGATTCCTGTCTTTCTCTCTACATATTTCCAGGTTGACCTTTACTTACACTACCCGTCTTTCCTCTTTGTAGGAGACATTTCTGATACAACCTTTACCTTTGATGAGTTCCCAGAGTTTTTCTACTCACAGAGCCCGGCCATAGGCCAGGCTCGTCTGGTTGATCTGACACCTGGTAAAGATACTTGTCCAGTTTCTTTTTGAAAACTTCTACACTTATCCCAACAGTGTTTCTGATATCTTCTGGTATCTAGTATCGTCTGATATCTATCTGTAGGTTACCTGTAGTCGTTTCTAGGGGTCACCATCGCCGCGATCCTGTCCGAAACTAGGTCTCCTGGTTGCAGGTCGATCGACATGACTGTTGGTGCCCGCAGCCAACGTATGCGCCACCGCCAGGCTGGTCAGGAATTGGTTTGAGGAAATGATAATTTCCTTCTGAAGAGAAGCACACGTTTATTGGCAATTCCCTTTACGCTCAATGTACGCTTTCTCGCGTAAGTATGTCCATTCCGTAATGTGTACACCAGCAGTATTATATACATGTGACTTATACTCGGAACTATTTTGATCAATCAATCTATTGCTGCCTGTACTTCCACACGCCTGTATAGCCATCATAACCCCAACGATGTGTAACGACGGCTGCATTATAAACCAAAATAGCAAGCAGACAGAGGGCAACAATAGTCTGGTGGATAATCTGGTGTTTAGCAGCTGTGCCTGACGTGAGTAGAAACTCTCAACTAGTCAAGTCAGTCAATCGTGCGCAGTATACCATTCATGGCGGGCGGTAGTAATGGATGGTGGCTACAAGTGGTTTTTGCGAGGTGTTTGTCAGAGTTGGGTTAAGAGGTGGGGGTTAAGCTTGTGAAGGCAAGGAGGGGGAGTTGAAGCTTGTGATGAAGGCAGGGAGGGGGAGTTGAAGCTTGTGGTGAAGGCAGGGAGGGGAGTTGAAGCTTGTGGTACATAGTACGTGTGAGGTGGAGCAAGTGACCCTGACTCGTGCAAAAGAATGCTCACATAGTCCAGTTGTGAACGGTGACCTCAGCGAGGCCACAAAACAATTGCTTACACAACCACTCAAGTTAACACCTTTTAAGGTTGGTGGTCAGTGCTACAGCTGTATAGCCAGTATTAGGGTGTCAACACTGCCACACAAACCAGCACTGCACAGCGGGACGCACAGGAAGAGAGGGAGAGGCAGCGAGAGAGAGAGGGAGGGAGAGGGAGAAAGAGGGAGAGGGAGAAAGGGGGAGAGGGAGAAAGGGAGGAAGAGGGAGAGAGGGGGAGAGAGAGGGAAAGAAGGATAGGGAGAGAGAAGGAGGGAGGAAGAGACGGAGAGAGGGGAAGAGGGAGGAAGGGAGAGGGAGGGAGGGAGAGAGGGGGGAGAGAGAGTTGGAGAGAGAGAATTAGAGAGAATTAGAGAGAGAGAGAGAGAGAGAGAGAGAATTAGAGAGAGAGAGAGAGAGAATTAGAGAGAGAGAGAGAGAGAGAATTAGAGAATGAGAGAGAGAATGAGAGAGAGAATGAGAGAGAGAATGAGAGAGAGAATGAGAGAGAATGAGAGAGAGAGAGAGAGAGAGAGAGAGAGAGAGAGAGAGAGAGAGAGAGAGAGAGAGAGAGAGAGAGAGTGCAAAGTCATGAAGCTTGGGGAAGGACAAAAAAGACCGCAGATTGAGTATATGCTCAGGGGTCAAAGACTGCAAACCTTGCTCAAGAAAAAGGATCTTGGGGTAAGTATTACACCAAACACATCTCCTAATGCACACATCAATCAAATAACTGCTGCAGCATATGGGCGCCTGGCAAACCTAAGAACAGCGTTTCGACATTTAAGTAAGGAGTCATTCACGACACTGTACACCATGTATGTCAGGCCCATATTGGAGTATGCAGCACCAGTATGGAACCCACACCTGGTCAAGCACGTCAAGAAATTAGACAGTGCAAAGATTTGCAACAAGATTAGTTCCGGACCAAAGGGGTATGTCCTACAAGGAGAGAGGTCAAGGGAACCCAACCTGACGACACTGGAGGAGAGAAGGGATAGGAGGGACATGATATATACATTTGTATTACAGTATACGTATTCACTGAATTAATTTTATTCTGTGTATTTCTCTATCTTTATACAGTGGTACCTCGGTTAACAATATTTTTTCGTTCCAGAATGCTGTTCAAGTGCCATTACCAAACGAATTTATCCCCATAAGGAATAATGTAAAATAGACTAGTCCTTTTAGATCCCCAAAAATACTTACAAAAGCATTTAAAAAAATAAACTTACATAAAAGGGCGAGTTTGGGGACCATCGTTAACCGAGGCACCACTGTATATACATGTACATACATACATACATACATATATATATATATATATATATATATATATTTTTTTTTTTTTTTCAACAAGTCGGCCGTCTCCCACCGAGGCAGGGTGACCCAAAAAGAAAGAAAATCCCCAAAAAGAAAATACTTTCATCATCATTCAACACTTTCACCACACTCATACATAATCACTGTCTTTGCAGAGGAGCTCAGATACGACAGCTGAGAAAAGTCCCTCCCAGCTGTCACTATCTCAGACCCCTCCTTTAAAGTGCAGGCATTGTACTTCCCATTTCCAGGACTCAAGTCCAACTAAATCAATTAACTGGTTTCCTGAATCCCTTCACAAAATGTTACCCTGCTCACACTCCAACAGATCGTCATGTCCCAAAACCATTCGTCTCCATTCACTCCTATCTAAAACGCTCACACATGCTTGCTGGAAGTCCAAGCCCTCGCCCACAAAACCTCCTTTACCCTTCCTCCAACCTTTTCTAGGACGACCCCTACCCCGCCTTCCTTCCCCTACAGATTTATACGCTCTCCAAGTCATTCTACTTTGATCCATTCTCTCTAAATGACCAAACCACCTCAACAACCCCTCTTCAGCCCTCTGACAAATACTTTTAGTAACTCCACACCTTCTTCTAATTTCCACATTCCGAATTTTCTGCATAATATTTACACCACACATTGCCCTTAGACAGGACATCTCCACTGCCTCCAGCCTCCTCCTCGTTGCAGCATTTGCAACCCATGCTTCACACCCATATAAGAGTGTTGGTACCACTATCCTTTCGTACATTCCCTTCTTTGCCTCCATGGATAACGTTTTTTGTTTCCACAGATACCTCAATGCACCACTCACCTTTTTTCCTTCATCAATTCTATGGTTAACCTCATCCTTCATAAACCCATCCGCTGACACGTCAACACCCAAATATCTGAAAACATTTACTTCTTCCATAATCCCTCTCTCCAATGTGATATCCAATTTTTCTTTATTTAAATCGTTTGATACCCTCATCACCTTACTCTTATCTATGTTCACTTTTAACTTTCTACCTTTACACACACTCCCAAACTCGTCCACTAACCTTTGCAACTTTTCTTTAGAATCTCCCATAAGCACAGTATCATCAGCAAAAAGTAACTGTGTCAACTCCCATTTTGCATTTAATTCTCCATAATTTAATCCCACCCCTCTCCCCAACACCCTAGCATTTACTTCTTTTACAACCCCATCTATAAATATATTAAACAACCATGGTGACATTACACAACCCTGTCTAAGACCTACTTTTACCGGGAAGTAATCTCCCTCTCCTACACACCCTAACCTGAGCCTCACTATCCTCATAAAAACTCTTTACAGCCTTCAGTAACTTACTACCTATTCCATACACTTGCAACATTTGCCACATTGCTCCCCTATCCACTCTATCATATGCCTTTTCTAAATCCATAAATGCAATAAAAACTTCTCTACCTTTATCTAAGTACTGTTCACATATATGCTTCACTGTAAACACTTGATCTACACATCCCCTACCCACTCTAAAGCCTCCTTGCTCATCTGCAATCCTACTCTCTGTCTTACCTCTAATTCTTTCAATAATAACCCTGCCATACACTTTACCTGGTATACTCAGTAAACTTATTCCCTATAATTTTTACACTCTCTTTTATCCCCTTCCCTTTATATAAAGGAACTATACATGCTCTCTGCCAATCCCTAGGTACCTTCCCTTCTTTCATACATTTATTAAACAAAAACACCAACCACTCCAACACTATATCCCCCTGCTTTTAACATTTCTGTCATGATTCCGTCAATTCCAGCTGCTTTACCCCTTTCATTCTACGTAATGCCTCACGCACCTCCCCACACTCACATCCTGCTCTTCTTCACTCCTAAACGATGTTGTACCTCCCTGGCCAGTACATGAAATTACCGCCTCCCTTTTTTCATCGACATTTAAAAGTTCCTCAAAATATTCCCGCCATCTACCCAATACTGTACCTCCAGCTCCCCATCTACTAACTCCCCTACTCTGTTTTTAACTGACAAATCCATTCGTTCCCTAGGCTTTCTTACCTTGTTTATCTCACTCCAAAAATTTTTCTTGCTTTCAGCAAAATTTCTTGACAGAGCCTCTCCCATTCTTTCATCTGCTCTTCTTTTACACTCTCTTCACCTTTCTTTTACTTTCCATATACTCTGCTCTTCTATTAACACTTCTGTTTTGTAAAAACCTCTCATAAGCTACCTTTTTCTCTTTTATCACACCCTTTACTTCTTCATTCCACCACTCACTCCTCTTTCCTCCTGCACCCACCCTCCTATAGCCACAAACTTCTGCCCCACATTCTAATACTGCATTTTTAAAACTATCCCAACTCTCTTCAACCCCCCCACTACTCCTACTTGCACTAGCCCACCTTTCTGCCAATAGTTGCTTATATCTCACCCTAACTTCCTCCTCCCTTAGTTTATACACTTTTACCTCTCTCTTACTTGCTGTTGCCATTTTCTTTTTGTCCCATCTACCTTTTACTCTAACTGTAGCTACAACCAAATAATGATCTGATATATCCGTTGCCCCTCTATAAACATGTACATCCTGAAGCCTACTCATCAACCTTTTATCCACTAATACATAATCCAACAAACTACTTTCCTTACGTGCTATATCATACCTTGTATATTTATTTATCCTCTTTTTCATAAAATATGTATTACTTATTACCAAACCTCTTTCTACACATAGCTCAATTAATGGTTCCCCATTTACATTTACCCCTGGCACCCCAAATTTACCTACTACTCCATCCACAACATTTTTACCCACTTTAGCATTAAGATCCCCAACCACAATTACTCTCTCACTTGGTTCAAAACTCCCCACACACTCACTCAACATTTCCCAAAATCTCTCTCTCCTCTACACTTCTCTCTTCTCCAGGTGCATAAACACTTACTATAACCCACTTTTCACATCCAACCTTTATTTTACTCCACATAATCCTTGAATTTATACATTTATATTCCTTCTTTACCTGCCATAACTGATTATTCAACATTATTGCCACTCCTTCTTTAGCTCTAACTCTATTTGAAACCCTGATCTAATCCCATTTATTTCTCCCCACTGAAACTCTCCTACCTACCCCTTCAGCTTTGTCTCACTTAAAGCCAGGACATCCAGCTTCTTTTCATTCATAACATCTACAATCATCTCTTTCTTATCATTGCACAACATCCACGCACATTCAAACATCCCACTTTGACGGTTTCTTCTTCTTCTTTTTAGTAAGCTATACAGGAAAAGGGTTACTAGCCCATTGTTCCCGGCATTTTAGTTGACTTTTACAACACGCATGGCTTACGGAGGAAAGATTCTTATTCCACTTCCCCATGGATATGAAAGGGAAAAGCAATAAGAACAAGAACTATTAAGATAAAATCAAAGAAAACTCAGATGAGTGTGTATACATAAACGTGTACATGTTTGCGTAGTGTGACCTAAGTGTAAGTATAAGTAGCAAGACGTACCTGAAATCTTGCATGTTTATGAGACAGAAAAAAGACACCAGCAATCCTACCATCATGTAAAAACAGTTTCAGGTTTCTGTTTCACAGTCACCTGGCAGGATGGTAGTACCTCCCTGGGTGGTTGCTGTCTACCAACCTACTACCTACATATATATACACACACACACACACACACACACACACACACACAGTGGTACCTCGGTTAACAATATTTTTTCGTTCCAGAATGCTGTTCAAGTGCCATTACCAAACGAATTTATCCCCATAAGGAATAATGTAAAATAGACTAGTCCTTTTAGACCCCCAAAAATACACGTACAAAAGCATTTAAAAAAATAAACTTACATAAAAGGGCGATTTTCGGGACCATCGTTAACCGAGGTACCACTGTATATAAAATGTTTAATGGCCTTTTAATTTCCAGTCAGGTTTAAGGTTGCTCAAGATGCTCTGCATAACCAGAGGCTTTACAGGTACAATATTAACAGTCATTCATATTTTGTACAGACTATGTATCATGTAGAAATAAAGAACTTGAATGTGAAACTGCATTCAAAGTCTTAGGTATGTCCTTCAACAAGGATACTACTTTATTTGGGGTCCACAAATAAATCCCCCATTTCCTACGGCAAAGTAGGTTGGCTTTGAACACATTCTCTTCATACAACCGTTTCTAAAAATGCATCACCACTGAGAGTGAAGTAGAACTACAATTAATTGGCCAATAGGTAATTACTTATCAACTTGACAATGTCTAATGATTGTTTAAATATACACTTCTGTATACAGGCGGGTCCTGCTGTACAGTGCTTCGCTTTACAGCATTTTGCTAATGCAGCGGTTTTCAATCATACCCATTCTTCATTTATTCAGACTTCCTACAATAAATATATTCACCACTCGCTATAAGCTAAGGATGAAAATATTTTAAGCTAAGTAATGTGTGTACTATGTATGCATTTTTTTAGGTTTAGCTCTATTGCTCACTTAATATATGAGTGTAAATGTGTTATCAGGCTTTTATATGCATTTGAAAGTCAAAAAAGGCTATGTTTCACTTTACAGAGGTAGTCTGGAACCTAACCTGCTAATTCAAGTAGTTTTGAAACCTAACTTAACCTACCCTTCAATGACTTAACCTAGCATAGCATAGCATTAACCTAGCCTAACCTAACCAATAACCTAGCCTAACCAACAATCTAACCTAACCAAAAATCTAGCCTAATTAAAAGTTAACCTAACAATCTAACCTAATCTAGTTTAACCTACACTAGCCTAATCTAATCTAACATACCTTAACCTAACAATCTAGTCTAGTCTAACCTACCCTACCCAAAGCAAACCCAATCTAACCTACCCTACCCTGACCTAACACCTTAACATGACAATGTAATGTGACTTAACATAATCTACTCCAACCTAGCCTAATGTAACCTACCCTAACTTGCTGTAACCTAACATCAAATCTAACCTAACTAATCTAATATGACCTAGGCTACCTTAACAATACAGGTGCTGAACAAAGTGACCAACCACTGGACCTGACCTCTCTTGATTCCAGCCTACATAATCTCCTTTACCCAGGTACAGTGGTACCTCGAGTTACGAGCTTAATTCGTTGCAGACGGCTATTCAAGTGCCGATACCGAAGGAATTTTTTCCCATAAAAATAATGAAAATTAGATTAATCAATTTCAGACCCCCAAAAATACACTTACAAAAGCACCACTTACATAATTGTTCGAGTTGGGAGCTGCTCGTAAGTAGAGGTACCACTGTATATTCCACTAACTTGTAAAAGCTTGTACAAGTGAAAACGCTGTCAGAATAAAATTTCTAGTTACTGCTTTTGTGTATCACCTCTATCATCAATACTACAGGTACTGCACAAATAAGATACTAAAATTAACACTCACCAGTATTGATGTTGTTCTCCCCGGTGTTTGCTGACAAAGGTTGGTCATGTAACCTTGAATGTGAAAAATAATAATACATTATTGACATCCCATCATGTGCAATGCAAGACAGTTTAAAAAAATGTAGTATTCAGGGCATACGTATTAAACTAAATATGAGGTGCTATCAAAAAGTTACCAGAGTGCCATGAAAAAAATACATAGGCTTACCTAATAATCCAGTTGAAGGTGTTTCCCCAGAAGTACTCACCTTGGCAGGCTATATACACTGATCCCAGCATCTTTGACACTTCTTGAAACATATCTGGATCTAATCTTTCCTAACAGTGTCTAGCACAGCCTGCAGTTCTGCTTGAATCTCCTCCAAGTCATTAAAATGCAACCCCTCAAGTGCTATTTTTATAGTTGGGAAGACAAAGAAGTTACAAGGGGCTAATTTGGGGAGTAGGGTGGGTGGGAAATGACTGCTATGTTGTTTTTTGGCCAGAAATGTTGGACAGGCAGTGCCATGTGAGCAAGGGCATTGTAATGGTGAATGAACCAATCACTGGATGTACACAACACCAGATGTTTCTCACGTCTTCCCTCAAAGATCTCAAGAGCCTTGTGTAAAATTTTGGTTAACTGCTGGCACAAATTCCTGATGAACAATTCCCAATTCGTCAAAAAAAGAAAAAAAAAAAGAACATGTTCTTGACTTGGTGTGCCTTCTTTGGCCTGGGCAAGTTGGGGCTTTTCCATTATGAAGACTGTTGCTTGGTCTCTGGGTCGTAACCGTACGTCCAAGTTTTGTCACGAGAAATGACCTTTGAAAGAATATATGGGTCATCTGCAAACTGTTTTTTAAGGTTCTCACAAACATCCAAGTGACAGTCTTTCTGGTCTTGAGTCAGCTAGCAGGGCACAAATTTTGCAGCCACTCGCCTCAGTCAAAATGCGCTGACCCAACCCATAAAAAATTCCCACAACACTTGCAATGTCCTAGATACTCTGACAGTGATCTTTGTGAATAGCCTTCCTCACTTTTTCAATGTTGATGTCAGTTTTTGACATTGATGAATGACAAGTGTGTTCATCATGCTTTGAATCAAGACATTCAAAACACTATATCCGACTCACTGCTTCGTTGCCAAATGTTTGAAGAATTTTTTTGAGTTTCACTTACCTCTGATATACTTTTGATGAGTTCTGAGTCTTTCTATTCCCAGAGCCCAGTCACGGACCAGGCACATCTGGTGCTAGCCTGGTCAATCTGGCTGTTGCTGCTGGAGACCCACCTCCCCACATATCCATCATAGCCTGGTTGATCTGGCACCTGGTGAAGATACTTGTCCAGTTTTCTCTTGTTCCAGCAGTGTTTAGGATATCTTCTGGTAAGATGGTGAATATAATCTGGGGCTACGAATGTTGACACTGTTCCATTATTGTGCCCACCTGCTTTTCACTTTGCCCTTCCTCCCATATCTCTGGCCCCAGTATGTTATGGCAGTGCGCAGATTTGGAACCAGGCCCTCGAGTACCTTCCAGGTATATATTATCACGTATCTCTCTCTCCTCTGCTTCAGTGAGTACATATTTACGACTTTAAAGGCATTCCAACTAATTTAAATGCTTCACTGGCTCTATATGGGCCATAAATGATTTCTGTATTTGTTCAAGCTCTTTGATTTCTCCTGCCTTGAACGGGGCCATCAACACTGAGCAATATTCCAAACGAGTGATTTGAAAAGTGTCACCACTGGTATTATTTCCCTTGTTTTGAAGGTTCTCAATTCCCACCCCGTTATTCTCCTGGCTGTTGTCACCTTTGTCTTATTATGTTCTTTGAAAGAAAGATCAGCTGACACAGTTATTCCAAGTCTTTCATGTGCATACAGTGTTCCATTAAGTTCTTCATTCTTTCTATACCTAAACAGTTGAAACTTATCACCAATGAACATCATGTTGTTCTCCACTGCCCACTGGAAAACACTACTTATATCTTCCTGTAATTTTTCAGTGTCTTCTACCGTATTGACTCTCATGCTTATTTTAGTGTCATCTGCAAATGATGATCCAAAACTCTGATGGGTGTTTTTATCTATGTCTGCTATAAGGATGAGAAACAGCAGCAGTGCCAGGCCAGTGCCTTGGGAAACTGAGCTTTTACCTCACTGATGCTGGATTTTACTCTGTTTACTACTTTTTGTGTTCTGTATATCAGGAATCCAAAAATTCATCTGCCTACCTTCCTCATAATACCTATGGCCTTCATTTTGTGTGCTATAATCCTACGATCGCATTTGTCAAACGCCTTTGCAAAGTCTGTGTATAACACGTTTGCATTTGCTAAGTTTTTAATGATTCCATTCTATTACACAACAAACTGAAACAATGCATTGACAAAATGACAAAAAATGCCCATCTAACTTCAACTGAAACTCGCCATGCAACTTCTAAAAGGAGTGTACTGCAAAGCATGATCTACGCCGCCACCATATTTCACCCAGGAAGCCAGTGAAAAATCGAGTGCAGGCACTTTTTGATAGCACCTCATATATGAAGATAAAACATAGACTAAAGACCTCCCAAATATTTCATCAGCAGAGTGTTTCTAATGAATATCATTTATTATAATTTAAGCAGCTACAGTACTTTAGAATACATGTCAAGCTGGCATGGTCTCACTCACATACAAACTGTCATGCTTAGAGATGTGGTGCCCTCCCACCATTAATTTAATGATATTCACTTGTATCACCAGTCTGCCCTTAACAAACTGCATCTAACAAAGTTATAATTTAAACCTTCAAAATTTTCACAAAGAGCCCAAAACATTTAATTTACTATTATCAGAATCATGTTACATTACTCTCTTGCATTTAAAAAGCTAGTGTTTTAATATAATGGGTAGTCTGAGGTAAACATTTTGGCAATGAGAAGACACCCAAGAGCTTACCTGAGGTAAATAGTGATTGCTGTCTGTGCTGCATCCCAATAGAATCGGTTACTCCTTAAAACATCTTCTAGTCTAAGGAGTTCAACATAGGAACGTAAAGTCATCTTCCTCATGCAATACGTATGGAAATCAAATTGGTCTTCTATGATCTCTGTAAAATGCTGTAGAGATGAATAGAGAAAAAACAATTTTGACATAGCGCTGTGAGAAAAATTTACTGTCAATTTCTATTACATAATTATTTGTATAGCAGTTTCTGCCCTTAACATTTTTATGTATAATTTTGCAATAACAGGTATGTACTGATTTTCTTGACATTTATCAGGTTAAAAATATAAGTAATTTCCTGAAGTATAAGCATTTCTACACAAGTAAATAAATTACATATTTTCAATAAGTTTTACCCTTAAAGAACCTTTAAATTATGTACAGTATACCAAAGGACAATATAGTTTATGGTACAATGAAGAATGTGAATGAGACAGACTTAAATATAATGATTATTTTGTATTTCATCAAATATACAACAAAAATAAATGCAACCTCCAGCAAACACTTACCCTATCAACTTCATGACATTTCCTAAGAGCATCTCCATACTGGCCAAGGCGGTAGTACGCTTGCGCACATTCGGTTTGGAACCACATGCACTGCATTTCATTCAAGTTTCCCATTGCTGATACACCCTCCTTAGTGAAAAAGAAAACATTAACTTAAATTTCCATATTTAAAACACAAGAACATAAGAAGGAACATTGCAGCAGGCCTACTGGCCCATGCAAGGCAGGTCCAAGTAGTTTTTTGTTGAAAAACGTACAAGACTAAGTACAGTGGTCCCTCGGTTATCGCCGAAAATTCGTTCCAGAATGCTGCTCAAGTGCCATTACCGAACGAATTTACTTCCTTAAGAAATAATGTCATGTAGGTTAGTCTATTTCAGACCCCCAAAAATACACTTGCAACAGCACTTACGAAAATACACTTACATAAATGTTCAAGTTTGGAGATGCACGAAAACTGAGGGACCACTGTACAACAAAACCTTTCTGCAAATAAAGTAATTTAGTTAAAGCACGCAAATGACAGCTATAATTTTTTTGCTTCAACCTTGCCACAACTCCAGTATACAGTGGTACCTCGGTTAACGATATTTTTTCATTCCAGAATGCTGTTCAAGTGCCATTACCAAACAAATTTATCCCCATAAGGAATAATGTAAAATAGACTAGTCCTTTTAGACCCCCAAAAATACACTTACAAAAGCACTTAAAAAAATAAACTTACATAAAAGGGTGAGTTTGGGGACCATCGTTAACCGAGGTACCACTGTATCTCCAAATACCATAAACCACATACAAGAATTACTGTAAGGGTCATGAATATACAGTATCTCCAACCTTTAATTACATTTTTTTTTTCTCAACTCACTGGCTGTCTCCCACCGAGGCAGGGTGACCAAAAATGAAAAACAATTTTTTTTACATGTAGAAACTTATACAGGAGAAGAGGTTATAGTTATTATATACAGCACGCACACAAAAAAATGATCCCTCAAAAATGACTTTTTAAACTACATGGAGGAAGATTTGCTTGCCAATGATATCTGAAGTTCAGACTGTTTAGTACATCATGGAAATACACCAAAATTATCAATGAATGTTGAGATATGATAATGTAATCCATTATTCTACCACATCTATTTTATTACAGATTTATCTGGACTAAGTATTAAATTTATTAGGTGGATATAATTTTCTGTAAGCCAGCTCTACTGTTGAGCTTCCATTGTGGATCCAAATGGCATACTGCAACACTAGTGAATATATTACAGGGTTTGCCGAGTAAGTTTTTAACACTCTGAGGATGGGTGCTGTAGTACTATGGCTTCGAAGTGCAGGTTTGTGATGTAGTTCCACATGATGAGCTCGGATCTCTCAGGTAAGCTGTGAGCTGTAAATTTGGGCCTAGATATCAAATAATTGAGCACCATATAAAAAAATCCGGCAGCATGCAGTGCATAATGGGAAAAATAACTGTGATTGCGGTGTATTTTTGTATGGTTTTTATACTAGCTGTATTCTCGGTTTCTTGGTCTCATTTGATAGAATGGAAGATAGGTTACAGAAAGATATATATTCTGATTGGTTTCAGAACTGAAAGTAGCTTGAAATTGAGCTCTAATAGTGGAAATGTTCAATTTTTACCGATATTCCAGAGAACACAAATTACGTCAGTCATCCAATACGCGTCCAACTGGTTGGTCTTATAAGCATTTAGGAATGTGCTAACATTATTTATACAATTATTACAATAATTCAACAGTCTGCATAACAGTAGATGGGTAGATGGCGGGAATATTTTGAGGAACTTTTAAATGTCGATGAAAAGAGGGAGGCGATAATTTCATGTACTGGACAGGGAGGTACAACATCGTTTAGGAATGAAGAAGAGCAGGATGTGAGTGTGGGGGAGGTGCGTGAGGCATTACGTAGAATGAAAGGGGGTAAAGCAGCTGGAATTGACGGAATCATGACAGAAATGTTAAAAGCAGGGGGGGATATAGTGTTGGAGTGGTTGGTGTTTTTGTTTAATAAATGTATGAAAGAGGGGAAGGTACCTAGGGATTGGCAGCGAGCATGTATAGTTCCTTTATATAAAGGGAAGGGGATAAAAGAGAGTGTAAAAATTATAGGGGAATAAGTTTACTGAGTATACCAGGTAAAGTGTATGGCAGGGTTATTATTGAAAGAATTAGAGGTAAGACAGAGAGTAGGATTGCAGATGAGCAAGGAGGCTTTAGAGTGGGTAGGGATGTGTAGATCAAGTGTTTACAGTGAAGCATATATTTTTTTTTTTTATTAACACATCGGCCGATTCCCACCAAGGCAGGGTGGCCCGAAAAAGAAAAACTTTCATCATCATTCACTCCATCACTGTCTTGCCAGAAGGGTGCTTTACACTACAGTTATAAAACTGCAACATTAACACCCCTCCTTCAGAGTGCCGGCACTGTACTTCCCATCTCCAGAACTCAAGTCCGGCCTGCCGGTTTCCCTGAATCCCTTCATAAATGTTACTTTGCTCACACTCCAACAGCACGTCAAGTATTAAAAACCATATGCCTCCATTCACTCCTATCAAATACGCTCACACATGCTTGCTGGAAGTCCAAGCCCCTCGCACACAAAACTTCCTTTACCCCCTGAAGCATATATGTGAACAGTATTTAGATAAAGGTAGAGAAGTTTTTATTGCATTTATGGATTTAGAAAAGGCATATGATAGAGTGGATAGGGGAGCAATGTGGCAAATGTTGCAAGTGTATGGAATAGGTAGTAAGTTACTGAAGGCTGTAAAGAGTTTTTATGAGGATAGTGAGGCTCAGGTTAGGGTGTGTAGGAGAGAGGGAGATTACTTCCCGGTAAAAGTAGGTCTTAGACAGGGATGTGTAATGTCACCATGGTTGTTTAATATATTTATAGATGGGGTTGTAAAAGAAGTAAATGCTAGGGTGTTGGGGAGAGGGGTGGGATTAAATTATGGAGAATTAAATGCAAAATGGGAGTTGACACAGTTACTTTTGCTGATGATACTGTGCTTATGGGAGATTCTAAAGAAAAGTTGCAAAGGTTAGTGGACGAGTTTGGGAGAGTGTGTAAAGGTAGAAAGTTAAAAGTGAACATAGATAAGAGTAAGGTGATGAGGGTATCAAACGATTTAAATAAAGAAAATTGGATATCACATTGGAGAGAGGGATTATGGAAGAAGTAAATGTTTTCAGATATTTGAGAGTTGACGTGTCAGCGGATGGGTTTATGAAGGATGAGGTTAACCATAGAATTGATGAAGGAAAAAAGGTGAGTGGTGCATTGAGGTATCTGTGGAGACAAAAAACGTTATCCATGGAGGCAAAGAAGGGAATGTACGAAAATATAGTGGTACCAACACTCTTATATGGGTGTGAAGCATGGGTTGCAAATGCTGCAGCGAGGAGGAGGCTGGAGGCAGTGGAGATGTCCTGTCTAAGGGCAATTTGTGGTGTAAATATTATGCAGAAAATTCGGAATGTGGAAATTAGGAGAAGGTGTGGAGTTACTAAAAGTATTTGTCAGAGGGCTGAAGAGGGGTTGTTGAGGTGGTTTGGTCATTTAGAGAGAATGGATCAAAGTAGAATGACTTGGAGAACGTATAAATCTGTAGGGGAAGGAAGGCGGGGTAGGGGTCGTCCTAGAAAAGGTTGGAGGGAAGGGGTAAAGGAGGTTTTGTGGGCAAGGGGCTTGGACTTCCAGCAAGCATGTGTGAGCGTGTTAGATAGGAGTGAATGGAGACGAATGGTTTTTGGGACATGACGATCTGTTGGAGTGTGAGCAGGGTAACATTTTGTGAAGGGATTCATGGAAACCAGTTAATTGATTTAGTTGGACTTGAGTCCTGGAAATGGGAAGTACAATGCCTGCACTTTAAAGGAGGGGTCTGAGATAGTGACAGCTGGGAGGGACTTTTCTCAGCTGTCGTATCTGAGCTCCTCTGCAAAGACAGTGATTATGTATGAGTGTGGTGAAAGTGTTGAATGATGATGAAAGTTTTTTCTTTTTGGGGATTTTCTTTCTTTTTGGGTCACCCTGCCTCGGTGGGAGACGGCCGACTTGTTGGAAAAAAAAAAAAAAAAAAAAAAATATATATATATATCTCCATGGGGAAGTGGAACAGAATTCTTCCTCCGTAAGCCATGCGTGTCGTAAGAGGCGACTAAAATGCCGGGAGCAAGGGGCTAGTAACCCCTTCTCCTGTATATATTACTAAATGTAAAAGGAGAAACTTTCGTTTTTCCTTTTGGGCCACCCCGCTTCGGTGGGAAACGGCCGACGTGTTGAAAGAAGAAGAAAAAATTAAAAATGGAAAGCAATGAGTTTGGTCAACTGGAATAATGGAACCGACTGAAAATAGGGCTCAAAGTGGGCGAAATAGCCAATGCGTAAATACAGCCCAGACCGCTAAGATTGTGGGAGTGTAATTCTGCAAGTTTTCCATCAAATTTTGTACTTTTGGTTTCATTACCTATGGAAAAAGATTCTCTATCATTTCATAAGAAAAAATAATTTTTTTTGTTTGAAAATTCTTAGGCCATAAAAGCAATTCTCAGATCAGGGTTCTGACCCTGAAAGGGTTAAAGGAACAATGAAAGCTTGTTCTGCAACCTGCCTCTTTTCTTCACAGTTTTAATTATGGTGGCAGCACTACCACTAACCTTTTCTCCAATCTTCACATAATTATCTCGGAGCTTCGAATCTTGGCCTAAAGCTACTTGTGATTCTTGCATACTTTATTTATCTTATTATTTCCCCCCCCCCCATAGTATTCATGAAACACACTTAGCCATTTCATCCATTTCTGGATAGTATTTGTATATTAAATTTGTACAAAATGAGTGAATTTTTTGTCTTATACGTATACTGTACTCTATACTACAAGTATTGCCATCTCCAGTTCTTTCTGGGAAGACTGCTAAGTGGTAGAGAATGTTTTTCTTCCTTGGTAGGAAACAACCAGCTTAAAAAAAATCACATGAAAAGAAGTGAAATAAACCTGTATAATAAGTACTATGTAACATTTGCATATTACACTAATGTAATGCATATGAAAATATATTTTCCTAACACGTTGGCCATCTCCAACCGAGGCAGGGTGACCAGAAAAAGAAAAGCTTTCACCATCATTCACACTATATACTACATTATATTGAGTGTTTGACTCACTAAGCTGACACTGCCTTGGCCTTCACAAAAGGAAAAAGCAATCTTGGGTTACCTTTCCAGTGAAAGGTTAAAATTAGCAATTATGGAGGTGTCAATGTATACTATACTACTAATGGAAAAAGTACTTACTCTAGTAAACTTGGAGCACATTTCTTCTGCTTGTCTGACTAAATTTGCTTTAAGAAGGTATGATGCTGCCTTTGAATTAACGTATCGGTCAGCTGTGTCAAGTGCCTGGGCTTCTTGTAAGGCCTCATACGCACCTACATAGTCACCAGCATGCTGTGAAAGTGCAGTAAATCTAATGAATGTATCATGAAATAAAACAATTACCAGCTTCCTATGGTTTAATGAAGGAAAAAATGATTTGCAGAAATTAAATATTTAAAAGAGCAATACACTAAAAAAAAATAGCTTAAAATATACTGTATCAAACCTTTTTTCTGTTAATTACAAGTGAATTACCAAACAGTTAACCTGTTTAAATGTTTTGTCAGAAAAATATATGATGCAGGAATTTAGCAGCAGCAGGAGAAAAAAAATAGAAGAGATGTCCATGAACAATAAAAAAAAAACATGAAAATAAGAATAGCAAGATGAAGAAACCAATCAAAGCTGATAACTGATGATAATCAGGGAAACTAAAAGATAAGGGAAATGTTTCAATGAGTGAAAGAATGAAAGTAAAGAAGAATTTTTCAGAAAGTGAATTCAAGCAAACCGACAGAAAAAACACATCTAAATGCCAACAATTCCTGTGGCAGAAGGTTTACTGCCATTGCTACCATGAGAAAGAGTGAATGGGGAGATGGAATATGGTATCAAGAGATTATATGAGTACAGAAATAGCCCAAAAGAGGGTGGTGATTATAATAGCTAACCATGAGTTATTAAAACTGTAACACTCCACTGTGGTATCTTACCTTCAATATTTTACCCTTTACAATATAGAGTTCTATAAGGGTTGGAGTGTGCTCTAATGCCTGCTCCATGAGTGCAAGTGCCTTTTCTGTGTCTCCTAAGTAACTGTGGTGTTGTGCTAAGAACATCAATACGTATAAGATGGAGGCTGGCTCCTTGTACTCATTATCTGTTAGGGAGAAAAGTGATAGTTATAAACATTTGCCGAGTGTGTCTTTACAAGTAAATCATAACTTAAGGGGAGGGGGGTTGAAATGAAATTAGCAACTTGAGTAGTAGTTAGAATAGCTTCATTTTTTATTGAAAGTTTAAAAGGGAATGAGGACTGTATCGTAGAAAAAAATTATGGTGACATTTACGACATGTTTTTGTAAAATTAGGAACACCAAAAGTGTATAAGGCAAATGTACTGGATCAAATAAAGCCCAACTGATGTTACTGCAAACTCAAAAGTAAGACATTACATTATATTACCCTTCCAAAAAATTCTAGTTTTTTTTTTTCCTCCTTAAAAAATAAATAGTAATTTCCTACTTTTGCCTTTGCAATAAATTTAACCGTGCTTCACTTCATCATGTACAGTCACTAAAACACTTTTGGTATTATCAATTTTGTGTAAATGTATCGCAAGTGTTGCCATACCAATTTTTTTTTTTTTCAGGCATTCTTCATGGAACTTCTTGGATACAATCCTCATGTCCTTCTGAACTTTCAATACAAAAATCAAACAATTCTGACTATTATTACCCAAGCTGTTAGTTTCACCTAACCCCTTTTTCCCTTAACTGAGAGGCTTATTTACACAATATACTCAATAAGAAACCTAACCTAAATCTCATTTTCTGACAGCTTTGAGGTTGTTTATTTTGAAAACCAAACAGATACAAATCACAAGATACTCCTCAAAGAGCGTACTAACCCGTTTCACACAAGTGTCCCGTTTCCTCCAAGTTTTTCAGATAGCCATACATGAGCTTTTCAACAATCTGGATTTTCTCGGGATCACTGTATAACGACCGGATATCAGTGAAGAGTGGAGGGACACCTTTCTGTAATGCTGCTCTTAGGTACACATCTAACAAAGAGTCGAGCACTTCACCTCTAGCATAATTGAGGGGCAAACGCTTAGGCACTTGAGCACGGGGAAACCTGCAAGACAAACAAGCTGTAAGCCATTTCAATTAATATAAATTTGTCAAATATTCCTGAAACAGTTAAGCAACTAATGACAGCAATATTTTTTCCAACTGACCATTTGCAAAAGCATTGTTGTCTTACTGAAAGTACGAGTAAATGCACAAGACTAAAAACATGTTATACTGTCCTTTTTATTAAATGGCACCCTTACTATTAAAGATTAACATACTGCTTATATAAGGATTAACTTACTGCTTATATAAGGATTAACTTACTGCTTATATAAGGATTAACTTACTGCTTATATAAGGATTAACTTACTGCTTATATAAGGATTAACTTACTGCTTATATAAGGATTAACTTATTGCTTGTATAAGGATTAACTTATTGCTTGTATAAGGATTAACTTACTGCTTATATAAGGATTAACTTACTGCTTATGCTAAAAAGATTGCCAATTAAAAAGTTGGCAAG
Source organism: Cherax destructor (assembly GCA_009830355.1). Taxonomy (NCBI): domain Eukaryota; kingdom Metazoa; phylum Arthropoda; class Malacostraca; order Decapoda; family Parastacidae; genus Cherax; species Cherax destructor. The sequence goes on along the minus strand of WNWK01011642.1, from coordinate 13,770 downwards.
AGAATAATAGGCATTTTGTAAAACAACTATGACCAGTTTGTCTTACAAAGACAATTACAATGGACCCTCCTTTTTCGTCGATCTCTGTTTTCGTTGATTTCAGCTATCGCCGACTTTTTTCGTCAAAATATTGCCTCGGTTTTTGTTGTTGGTATGGTACCTGTCTGAGTGCCCCATGCGCACACAAAGCCTCCCCCACACACATTCTCAGGCAGTGTCATGTTGTTTCTCAGTGAGTGAACATTATCCTGCGAGGTCATATAAAACATTTCTTAATAATCCATTGTTTTTAGCACTTGTTTATTGTGTGTGACTGCTAAATAAGCCACCATGGGCCCAAAGAAAGCTCCTAGTGCCAGTCCTTTGGTAAAGAAAGTGAGGAACACCGTAGAATTAAAGAAAGAAATCACAGAAAAATACGATAGTGGCATATGTGTGGCCGACCTGGCCAGGATGCAAGGGAAGCCCCCATCAACCATCAGTTCCATTGTGGCGAAGAAAAAAGAAATCAAGGAAGCTGATGTTGCAAAAGGGGTAAATGTGATAACGAAACAGAGATCCCAAACAATTGAAGATGTGGAGAAATTGTTGTTAGTGTGGATCAACCAAAAACAGTTAGCGGGAGATAGTACTGTGCAGTCAATAATTTGCGAAAAGGCAAGGCAGTTGCATAATGATCTCATAAAGAAAATGCCTGGAACGAGTGCTGATGTTAGTGAATTTAAGGCCAGCAAAGGCTGGTTTGAAAAATTCAAAAAGCGAAGTGGCATACACAGTGTTGTAAGGCATGGTGAGGCTGCAAGTTCAGACAAACATGCAGCTGAAAAATTCGTGCAGGAATTCAAAGACTATGTAGAGGCTGAAAAATTCCTCCCCCAAATGTTCAATTGTGACGAACAGGCCTCTCTTGGAAGAAAATGTCAAAGAGGACCTACATCACGCAGGAGGAAAAGGCACTGCCAGGACACAAGCCTATGAAAGACAGGATAACTCTTTTGTTCTGTGGTAATGCTAGTGGGGATTTCAAAGTGAAGCCTTTACTGGTGTATCACTCTGAAAATCCCAGTATGTTCAAGAAAAACAGTGTTGTCAAGAGTAAATTGTGTGTGATGTGGAAGGCTAACAGTAAGGCATGGGTCACGAGGGAAATTTTCCTGGAATGGTTCAATGAAGTGTTTGGCCCGAGTGTGAAGAAATACCTCCTGGATAATAAATTGCCACTCCAGTGCCTCCTGTTAATGGACAATGCTCCTGCTCATCCTCCAGACTTGAAAGACCAATTGTCTAAGGAATTCAGTTTTGTAACAGTGAAGTTCTTGCCTCCTAACACCACTCCTCTCATCCAGCCCATGGACCAACAGGTTATTGCAAACTTCAAAAAACTGTACACCAAAGCAATGTTTCAAAGGTGCTTTGATGTGACCTCAGACACTAAATTGACTCAAAGAGAGTTCTGGAGGGATCACTTCAACATCTTCCATTGAATAAGCCTTATAGATAAGGCTTGGCAGGGAGTGACTTCCAGAACGATGAACTCTGCTTGGTGAAAATTGTGGCCAGATTGTGTCCAAGAGAAGGATTTTGAAGGGTTTGGGGCTGACCCTGTCGACCCTCTGCCTGTTGTGGAAAGTATTGTGGCATTGGGGAATTCCATGGGGTTGGATGCGAGTGGCAAGGATGTTGAAGAGTTGGAGGAGGACCACAATGAAGAGCTAACCACTGAAGAGCTGCAACAGCAACAGAACACATCTGAGGAAACTGCTTCACAGGAGGAGGAAGAGAGATGGAAGAAGGTGCCTTCTTCAGAGATTAAGGAGATTTGTGCAATGTGGAGTAGGGTGCAAGCATTTTACAATGACATGTTCCATTTTAGGGAAATTTTAAAGAGACACAGAAACAGAGCTCTCTGGACCAATTTTTTGTGTGACAGGGGTCCAGTGACTCTCAAGCTGGTCCTAGTGCCAGTAAAAGACAAAGAAGAGAAGTGACCCCGGATAAGGACTTGGTACCTAAAGTCATTATGGAGGGGGATTCCCCTACCAAAGAATAACCTCTCTTCCCTCTTCCCTCTCCCCTCCTCCCTGTCTTCCATACACCAACAACAGTCTTCGATAAAGGTAAGTGTTATGTTGAATGTTCATTCTTTTCTGCATGTAAATCTATATTTAAGCTAAAAAAAATTTTTTTTTTTTAATACTTTTGGGTGTCTGGAATGGATTAATTGAATTTACATTATTTCTTATGGGGAAAATGGTTTCAGTTTTCGTTGATTTCAGTTTTCGCTAGTCTCTCTGGAACGGATTAATGACGAAAATGGAGAGTCCACTGTATAGCCAACCAGTTTAGTGTCAAAAATACATGCACCATACTCTAAACATATTTCATGGTACTACTGTTAATGTAGTGATTTTCACTTATTTCCTGTAGATATTTAACCCTTTCAGGGTCCAGACCCCCAATCTGAAACTTGTCCACAGGGTCCAAGAATTTTCAAAAAACTTTTTATCTTTTCTTATGAAATGGTAGAGAATCTTTTTTTGAAGGTAATAAAACAAAAATTACAAAATTTGATGAAAAATTTACGAAATTACGCTCTCGTGAATTTTGCTGCATCAGTGATTTTGCCCACTTTGACTCCCATTTTAGGCAAATTACATTATTCCAGTGAACCAAATTCTTTGCTATTTCGCTAGTATTATGTATGTACTTCTATTTTATCGATTGAGCACAAGAAATCGCCCAATCAACTATTTCAATTACCCAATAAAGTGATCTGAAATTGTTAATTTGGCCAATTTCACACAAAGTTCAAAAGTTTCCAATTTCAAAATAGGGGCCAGAATAAACAATGCAGGCATTCCTGGCACTAAAATAACATTTCTTCTGTTTACTTGTTACATTTCTAGGCTTTACAAATGAATTACAATTTTATTTTTTATTCACATAATGAATTTTTATTCACACCAAAAAATAGAAGATTTACTGTTATGCAATATTGTAATAATTGTATAAATAATATCAGCGCATTCATGAACGTATATTAAACCCACCAGCTGACAAGTATTGGATGCATGACATCATTTGTTTACTCTTGAACATCGGCAAAAATCGAATACTTCTGCTACTTTGAGCTGTTTTAATCCAAAAACACTGTCTCAGTTCTTTTTCTCATTATGCACGGCGTGCTGCAGAATTTGTTTTACATGGTGCACACTTACCACATAGATGCACTCTCTCACATCTAGGCCCAAATTTACCACTCACAGCTTATCTGAGTGAGCTAAGCTCATGGCGTAGAACTATGGCCTGGACCCAGGCTTCAAAGCCACAGAACTATGGGATGGACCCTCAAAGGGTTAAAAGTACAAATATACATTAGGTTAACTTGAATGGTCCCTCAAATGTAGAAAAACTTTAGTACTTGGGGAAGAAAGGAGGGGGAAAATACAACTTACTTCTCTTTGAGTTCTTCATATAATTTTAGTCTTTCTTCAACTGTAGTAAGGCCGAAGGCCTCCTCTAACTTGAGGTAGTAGTTGCGGTTTTCTGGATTACGTTTGATTAAACCTCTGTAGACTTCTGACGCTTCTTCTTTTCTTCCTAATTTCATTAATAATTCTCCTGTCAAAGGAAAAACATGCATTTTCAAGAGGATGTAACACAATTAAAAAAGCATTATCTATTTGACTTAAGAAATGTTTCAATGTCATTTCTCATAACAACAGGTCTCTGTATATATCAAGAGAATTTTTTTTATTTTGTGCACTTTTTCAATAATGAAGCACAGTAACCCCTGTTACATTCATCTAACCCATTATTCAATATGTAAAAGCTTTCAGAAGATGCTCTAAGCACTGTTTTTCAGGTACGTATATGGAACATAAAGGTACAAAATTTACTTTTAACTAGTGCCACGAAAAATTCTATACGTATAAAACAGTGGTCTTTACCCTTTCACTGTCTTGCATAGTTCTACCACTCTCAAATATATGAATACATTCACTTCCTCCATTCACCCTCCCTCCAATCTGATATGGAATCTTTCATTACCTAATTTTTTTTATTTTCATCACCTTGCTCTTTCCTATGTTCACTTTTAATTTCCTTCTTTTACATACCCTTCCAAACTTGTCCACCAACCTCTGCAACTTCTCTTCGGAATCTCCCAAAAGCACAGTGTCATCAGCAAAAAGCAACCGTGACAACTCTCTCTCTGTGTTAAATTTTTTATCTTTAATTCCACACTTCTTCTCAACACCTCTCCTACATACTCTAACCCGAGCCTCACAATCCTCATAAAAACTCGTAACTACTTTCAATAACCTACCACCTATTCCATACACTTGCAACATCTGCCACATTGCTTCCCTATACACCCTTTCATATGACTTTTACAAATCCACAAATGCAACAAAACACTCTTTACCCTTATCTAAATACTGTTCACTTATATGCTTCACTGTAAACACTTGCTCTACATACCCACTACCCTTCCTAAAGCCTCCTTGTTCATCTGTGATCCTGCTCTCCATTTTACTCTTAATTCTTTCAATAATTAACTCTACCATACACTATCAGGTATACTCAACAGGCTTATTCCCTTATAATTTTTACACTCTCCTTTGCCTTTATACAAAGGAGCTATACATGCTCTCCACCAATCTCTAGGTATCTTCTCCTCGTTCATACATTTATTAAATAAAAGTACAACAACCATTCCAAAATTATATCCCCACCTGCTTTTAACATTTCTGTTTTGATCCCATCAATCCCAGCTGCTCTACACACACTCATTTTACTCGCAGCCTCATGCACCTCCCCCACACTCACATCTGGCTCTTCTTCACTCCTACAAGATGTTATACCCCCTGCCCAATGCACAAAATCACAGCTTCCCTATCTTCATCAACATTTAACAGTTCCTCAAAATATTCCCTCTGTCTTCCCGATACCTCCAATTCTCCATCTAATAACTCTCCTCTTTTAACTGTCAAATCTATTTGTTCCCTAGGCTTTCTCAACTTATTAATCTCGCTCCAAAACTTTTTCTTATTCTCAACAAAATTTGTTGATAGCATCTCGCCAACTTTCTCATTTGCTCTCCTTTTACATTCCTTCACCACTCTCTAACCTCTTTTTTTACTCTATACATTTCTCCCTTCTTATATCACTTCTACTTTGTAAAAACCTCTCATATGCTAACTTTTTCTCTTATTAATTCCTTTACCTCATCATTCCATCAACTCTGCTTCTTCCCTCCTGCACCCACTTCCCTGTAACCACAAGCATCTGTTGAACACTAACACTACATTCTTAAATCTACCCCATACCTCTTCAACCTCACTGCCTATACTCTCACTACCCCATCTTTCTTCCAATAGTTGCTTATATCTTACCCTAACTGCCTCCTCATCTAGTTTATAAATCTTCACCTTTCTCTTACTCGCTGATGCCATTTTCCTTGTATCCCATCTACCTTTTACTCTCCCTGTAGCTACAACCAAAAAATGATCCGATATATCTGTGGCCCCTCTATAAACATGCACATCCCGAAGTCTACCCATCTGTCTTTTATCTAGATTTTTTTTTTTTCAACAAGTCGGCCCTCTCCCACCGAGGCAGGGTGACCCAAATAGAAAGAAAATCCCAAAAAAGAAAATACTTTCATCATCATTCAACACTTTCACCACACTCATACATAATCACTGTCTTTGCAGAGGCGCTCAGATACGACAGCTGAGAATAGTCCCTCCCAACTGTCACTATCCCAGACCCCTCCTTTAAAGTGCAGGCATTGTACTTCCCATTTCCAGGACTCAAGTCCAACTAAATCAATTAACTGGTTTCCATGAATCCCTTCACAAAATGTTACCCTGCTCACACTCCAACAGATCGTCATGTCCCAAAAACCATTCGTCTCCATTCACTCATATCTAACACGCTCACACATGCTTGCTGGAAGTCCAAGCCCCTCGCCCACAAAACCTCCTTTACCCCCTCCCTCCAACCTTTTCTAGGACGACCCATATCACGCCTTCCTTCCCCTACATATTTATACGCTCTCCAAGTCATTCTACTTTGATCCATTCTCTCTAAATGATCAAACCACCTCAACAACCCCTCTTCAGCCCTCTGACAAATACTTTTAGTAACACCACACCTCCTAATTTCCACATTCCAAATTTTCTGCATAATATTTACACCACAAATTGCCCTTAGACAGGACATGTCCACTGCCTACAGCCTCCTCCTCGCTGCAGCATTTGCAACCCATGCAACCCAATAAACTACTGTCATTATGCCCTATATATCTAGTATACTTTTTTCCCTCAAAATATGTAGTACCTATTACCAAACCTCTTTCTATACAAACTTCAATCAAAGGCTCCCCATTATCATTTACCCCTGGCACCTCAAACCTACCTGCCACATCCTCTACAACTGCTTTTCCCACTTTAGCATTCATGTCCCCTACCACAATTACTCTCTCACTTAGTCCAGAACTTCCTAAACACTCGCTTAACATCTCCCAAAATCTCTCTTTCTCTCTCCTCCACCCTCCTCTCTTCTCCAGGTGCCTAAACATTTTATTATAACCCACTTTTTTGCATCCGACCCTTATTTTAATTCACATAATCCTTGAATTTACACACATATATTCCCTCTTCTCCTTCCATAACTGATCCTTCAACATTATTGCTACCCCTTCCTTTGCTCTAACTCTCTCAGATACTCCTGACCTAATTCTATTTCTTTCTTCCCAATGAAACTCACCTACCCCCTTCAGCTTTGTTTTGCTTAGAGCTAGGACATCCAACTGCTTTTCATTCATAACACTGGCAATCATTTCTTTCTTATCAACTGCATTACATCCACGCACATTCAAACATCCCAGCTTTAAAAAGTTTTTTCTTCTTATTTTTAGTAATTTATACAGGAGAAGGGTTTACTACCCTATTGTTCCTGGCATGGCTTATGGAGGAAAGATTTTTTCCACTTCCCCATGGAGATGAATAGATAAGAACAAGAACTATTTAGAAAATAAAAGAAAATTCAGATGGTTGTGTATACATATGGGTGTACATGTATATGTAGTGTGTCTATCTGCATATATTAAATATTTTTTTAGTTTTCATCACACTTCCTGCTTTTTTAAAATATAAAATTTCACCCACATGAACACTAAAATTGTTATAAAAAGTATTGCATGTCTGTTATTAATGATATTGCTCAAATGACACTGGAACTAATAGGATCACTTTATAGTATTTGAATGAGGGTACACTTTTTTGGAACAGAAAGCAGTTTCTTATAGGTGACACATACAAGACTTTACAACTTGTCTCAAATTTTCAGAAAAATAACCATTTACTGAGTGAAAGACACAGCAGATGCACGACAACCCTAGTACAGGAAGGCCCCGCTTTACAGCGCTTTGTTTTATGGTGTTTCGCTCATTCAGTGGTTTTCAATTATACCCATTCTTCATTTATTCAGACTTCCTACAATAAATATATTCACCACTCACTATAAGCTAAGGATGAAAATATTTTAAGGTAAGTAATGTGTGTACTGTAGTACAGTGGACCCTCGCTATTCGAACACTCCAAAACTCACCCTTTTATGTAAGTATATTATTGTAAGTGTTTTTATAAGTGTATTTTTGGGGGTCTGAAATGGACTAATCTAATTTACATCATTCCTTATGGGAATAAATTCGTTTGGTAACAGCACTTGAACAGCATTCTGGAATGAAGAATGTTCGAATAGCGAGGGTCCACTGTACAGTGGTACCTCGACTTACGATATTTTTTCATTCCAGAATGCTGTTCAAGTGTCATTACCAAACGAATTTATCTCCTTAAGAAATGTTGTAAAATAGACTAGTCCTTTTAGACCCCCAAAATTACACTTACAAAAGCATTTAAAAAAATAAACTTACATACAAGGGTGAGTTTGGGGACCATCGTAAGTCGAGGTACCACTGTATATGCATTTTTTTAGGCCTAGCTCTATTGCTCACTAAATATATGATAGGGTAAACATGTTATCAAGAATTTATATGCATTTCAAAGTGAAAAAGGCTGTTTCCCTTTACAGCAATTTTCGCTTTAGTGGTAGCCTGGAACCTAACCTGCTGCATAAGCAAGGCCTGCCTGTAATAGCAAAAATCCTTTCAAGGCACAATCATGATGTGTGTTAACATTTAAGGTTCAATCTTTATTCAGACCTATTACCAGAATATAATAAATTTCTAGGACAACAGTTAACGACTGCATTCCATGGGGAAGTGGAAAAGAATCCTTCCTCTGTAAGCCATGCGTGTCGCAAGAAGCAACTAAAATGCTGGGAGCAAAGGGCTACTAACCCTTCTGTATAAATTACTAAATGTAAAAAGTTTTTCTTAGGTCACCCTGCCTCGGTGGGAGACGGCTGGTATTGGGAAAAAAATACTGAAGAAGACTACGACAAAGAAAAGTGACAATAAATCAGGCTGTGATAGTTATGATGGCTTACATAAGGCTCTAGGGTATAACAACTTGGCTCATTAGAAAATCACCAAACAAGCCTTCTCTTAGGCTTCAAGTATAAAAGACCTCTGGAAACTACAGATAATTGACACGCAAACTGACCTCTAAGTTCTTGGAGAGTGACTTTATCACAAATGTTGGCTTCATACATATTGAGATGCTTTAATGCTTCACGTAAATTCTTGCTCTCTCTTATAACAAGATTCTGGTACAGCAAGAGTTCACTGTATTCATAGTCATAAGTAGTTTTCTGAAATATAACAATAGTATCACATGTAAATTTAAAAATATGGACAAATATTTTTCAAGTTATCTAAGCAAAATTTCCTCCCAGCCTTATTTATCAAAAACAAAATATGAAAGCTTCTCTCTGCTATGTGTGTGCGTTATTTGTGTATTGTTCCAGTCACGGTATTGTGCCTTTTTGTTCTTCTACTGTAATTTAAGCTATAATGTTCGGTGAAAATTTTCAGACTCAGATTACACAACACTGCATCATTTTGCACAAAGAACTGACACAGGAGGTTGCTTTCACTACAAATGTGACTAGGCCTTCCCTGTAAAATGATGGCCTCACCTGTAGGCATGCCACAACACAAAGGGAAAAGTTCCTGCAGAGCATTATATTTTCCCCTCAATTAATGACGTTCTAACTGACAACCATGACTTGCTCATTGAAAAAAATACACAATTTTTTCAGAAAGTTTTATCAGGAAAAGTGGTAACGGACTGTCTGCTATAAATACTACTGTATTACATACAGTTATTTATAGCAGATGACATGAATAGTGGTAGCAACCTGTCTCACAGGTAATTAATTCATTTATCACAAAATGCAAGTTTAACCACCAAACTGCTGCAAGATGTATATAAATTACATACTGTATATGCAAATTGAGAGGAACTCCAAGATTTATATCCTTTGCTTCCTTCCATTTGCAAATGGAAGGAAGCAAAGGACATAAATCTTGGAGTTCCTCTCAATTTACATATAAACATTATCTCCAGTATCCTCACATTTTAGCCTTGATGAAAAAAACAAACATAAAAACACTGCATGTATTGACTGTTATATAAGAAACAGCTGTTAATTAGACGTGTTATTCCCATGGTGTTAAACAATTTGTACTTATATAACGTATACTGTGATGGCCCTATGCAAGCCAAACAAATTTTTATCATAGTGGTGCTGCAAGATCATCTGTTCACTTTCTTGTTTAATTGCTGAACTTTTCACTTGGTGGGAAATGGCTATTGTGTTAATAATAAAAAAATTGATCGAGTTATCAATCACCAACATGTTCAAAACCTATATAAACACACCTAGGATAAGAAACTGAATGTTAAAAGCACAGAAATATGTAGTAAGTAACATTATCAGTTATAAGCCTTTATGCACTGCCTTTTAGCTCCCTCCCATAAAATTACTCTAACTGGGGGATTACCAATAGACCCCTGGCTGTCTTCAAGCAGGCACTGGACAGGTACCTAAAGTCAGTGCCTGACCAACCAGGCTGTGGTTCGTACGTTGGACTGCGTGCGGCCAGCAGTAACAGCCTGGTTGATCAGGCTCTGATCCAACATGAGGCCTGGTCACAGACCGGGCCGCAGGGGCGTTGACCCCTGGAACTCTCTCCAGGTAAACTCCAGGTAAATAAGTAAATAGAGTACTGTATTAAGGATCAATATTATTATATCAAATATCTTGTTATATGATTCTCTGAAAGATTATTTTAAAATTCTAAATTGTAGGTTAGTAAGTACTTCACATTTATTGAATAGGTGAATTTTATTTTTATGCCTTGTATTGTACAAATAAAACAAACTTTAAATAAAAGGGATGTAACTCTCGTGCCAATTGGAATAGTATAATACTGCTGATCCACCAATGGATTTTTAAGTTACGTATAAGCATTTACATGAACGTATACTGAAATTAAAAAATTTAACAGGATTTAAACAAAAAAAATTGCCCAATAGATCAATTGTATATAACATACAAGTCTGAAGAATTTTACTAATTTTCGTATGATAATCAAGGAATAAATGATGCAAGCTACGTGTCACACAATGTTCACTGAATATATTTGCAACACTGAAAAAATTACTAACTAAAGGGCATAATCACCTGGATGGTTTTCCTAAATTCTTCAAGGATTTTCAGTGCTGTGTCATAATCTTGTAAAAGGTGGAATGACATAGCATAACCAATCCATGAAGCACGTTGTGTGGGTCGGAGTTCAAATAATTTATACCGAGTTTCCTGTAATAGGGAGCAGTTTAAATGTTGATCTACAACTCAGTAATAAATATGTACAGAACAAGCAAGTTACACATTTCAATATATTTATGACTTAAATCCTTCAAAGTTATGACATTTAATACAACTGCTTGCCTAAACATTTTTAAGTTTATCATTTAAATATAGTGGACCCTTGGTTTTCGTTGAAAATTCTTTCCAGAATGCTGTTTGAGTGCCGTTACCAAACAAATTTGTTCCCATAAGGACAAATGTAAATTAGATTAGTCATTTCAGACCCCCAAAAGTACACTTACAAAAGCACTTACGAAAATAAACTTACATAACTGTTCGAGTTTGGAGGTGCACGAAAACCGAGGATCCACTGTATCTGTATAGTATTTTATAAAAGTTTCCTTACTTCATCTTGTCAATACCTTGTAAAATCATGAATAGGCTACTACTTAATAATCAGTGTGATTGTTTGATAGTTTTATATTGAGAAACAATCAACATAAAATAAGTAAAAAAAGTAGTCAGTCTTTCAATACTTTGTCACACTAGCTGTGGTTAAAAATTAATTTTATAACTTCTCTAAATACTGTACAATACATGCAATTTTTACATCTTAAATTTTATTTAAGGTATATAAACAAGAATTTAAAAAAAATCATGGAGAGTTCAACACAAAATCTACAGCATATCACAAGGGTAGTTACTTGGTTGACTGATACCCTAAACACACATTTCTAGAAAAATGGCAAATTTAATTAAAAATGCCTCTTTTAGAGTTCCTTAGATTTGAGGTATATATTATTTACCTCCCTGAATACAAAACTCATCAAACTGAAATCCACTTTAACTAGGGATTGACAGCTTTTCAAGGAAGAATAATACAGAGTGCTGTGTTCTAGATAAACAATTTTGAGCTACACACACAAACAAGAAAATGCACTTCCAACAAAATTGTCCATGTTTACCTACACCATTTGTTTAACGATCACTTGTGTGCAATGGCTTGCTTTTACAATTCAGAATTTATATTTTGTGTTTATTATGTGCTTCGATAGCTAATAAAGAGTTGCAGGTTTCCAACCCCTGACCTATACATTACCATCAAGAATACTTTATTCTCCAAAATAGAGAATAAAGTAAGCTCTAAAGTATATACTGTATATTAAGATATATCCTATACAAATTAAACATAAGAATGAGAAACAAAATTTTGGAAAGTTTTTCTTCCTTTTACAATCAGTAATTTAAACAGGAGAAGGGGTTACCTAGCCCCTTGCTCCCAGTATTTTAGTCGCCTCTTTCGACATGCATGACTTATGGAAGAAAGATTCTTATCCACTTCCCCATTAATTCATAATATTCATCATATATCACTTGCCTTGTAGCCATCAAGATCTCTCATTTGAATCTGAAGCAAGGAAAGATCACGCAATATCTGAAGATTGTCTTTGTCCCATTTGAGAGCATTTCGGTAACACTTGATAGCTTCATCATACTTCTTGTCGGATCGTTGCAGTAACCCAAAAACATGCCAACATACATGACTCTTCAAATTGTTACGGAGGCCTTGTCTCACAAAGTTGTAGGCATCTTCTTTTCGCCCCAGGCAGTTCAATATGAGTCCCTTCATAGCAAGAGTTTCTGAAATAATAAAACAGTGAACTTTATGTATACAAGTACAGTGCTCAATTTGGTTTGGAAGTTATTCCAAGTGAGATGGAGAAAGCATTTATGATAACTATATAAGCACACATACACTCACACTTCCTAATACTGCCAGTCATCTACTTTATTTTCACTTGGCTTTCCTCTTTACATCATGCAACTCAAAGTTACATTTTGTAACGTATACTATTATTGCATTACATTTTGTAATGTCTAACTGTTTTACATGATGGTAGGATTGCTGGTGTCTTTTTTCTGCCTCATAAACACACGGGATAACAGGTATATCTTGCTACTTCTACTTACGCTTAGGTCACGCTACACATGCATGTACATGCATATATATTTATACACCCATCTGGGCTTTCTTCTATTTATTTAATAGTTCTTGTTCTTATTTATTTTCTCTTATCTCCATGGGGAAAAGGAAAAGAATTCTTTCTCCTAAGCCATGTGTGTTGTAAGAGGCAACTATAATGCCGGGAGCAAGGGGCTAGTAACCCCTTCTCCTGTATAAATTACTAAATGTAAAAAGAGAAACTTTTGTTTTTCTTTTTGGGTCACCCTGACTTGGTGGGATACAGCCGATTTGTTGAAAGAAGAAAAAGAAAGACTTATCCCTAGGTCACCCTGCTTCAGTGGGATATAGGCAGTTTAAGAAAAAAAATAAAAAGTAATGCATTCTACTATTTACTATAAAAAATGTAATCCTTAGTCTTTCTTCACAAATAAAAAAAACACTCCTCTAGCCTTATGTAATTTGGGATTTAGCAATTTTTTTTTTTAAATATTTTTGAAACGTGAAAATTTATTTTTGTTAGAATTTTTTTTTGTGGGGTGGTGTGGGGTAGGAAGGCTGGAAATGTTGGATAACATACTTCATCAGGATTCTCAGAGTTTCTTTATGATTTCTCAAGTGCCCAACTTAAAAATAAAAGAAGCAAAAGAAATCCATATCCTGCTTTGCTGTACTAAAATTTAAATTCACAACAATAACTAGATCATGTAAAAGAAATATTGTATTTAAGCTACAGTAGGCACCTTGGTATCTGCTCAAGATGCCACGTGGAATTTGTCTTATACTGCCATACAAAATGTCGTCCAGTTGCTTTCATGTAAGTACTTATGTACATGCATCAGCAAAATTTGTTGATGCCTTGCTCATGAGTAAAACTGATGAGGTTAGTGACAATGATGAACAATAACCCAGGCTCGTGGCCTGGTGGCAAAAGCTCTCGCTTCACACAGTGAGTGTCCGGGTTCAATTCCTGGCGAGGGTAGAAACATTTTGCGTGTTTCCTTATACCGGTTGTCTATGTT